>RJWM01007365.1:0-78580 GCA_004363535.1 Dasyprocta punctata
AATGGATAAATACAATCTTAAAACAACCTCACATGTTTGATAATAATTAATAAATCTGTGCTTGAACAAGAATGCATTTGATGATATACGGGAAACAATAATCACATGAGCCAGGTCATCTAGTTTATATCAAATTTAGCTACAGCCCCACAAGGGGCAATCTGTTATATAAACCCTGGCGCATGTATCATTTCACTGAATTCATACTATAGTTAAATGACATTTTTTAGATTTGCTATCTTGTATTTTAAAATAAAAAGATAAAGTCAATAGGAAGTGGCAAAGTTGGAGCAAAGCATGAAGTAGCTAAATACCAAAATAAAGATGTCATTATTCAGATTTCATTAAATTAACCATAGCAATTCATTGACTACAAAGGATAGTACATTAATGGCAATATCAGTATTTTTCTATGTAGCCTAAGTGCTTGGAACAACATTAGCAAATTAATTCAGGTCTGAGAACTATATTTGGTGGGTGAAATCAATGTAACATCGCTTAATTTTGAGACATCAAGAAAGGATGTTATGTTTCTTTTTCCTCTTACTTCTTAAAAATAAACTCTTCATACATTTTCTAGTATTTTGTAAGAGACGAGATATGCTTAATGTGGCTTGATTGCTGAAATCCGGATTCAGCCCTCACCAAAATGCCACATCGAATTCTGACTGACTGTGAGATTTGATACATAATATATAACACACCTTTGTCTTCGCTTTTCTGCCTTAAAATGAAACAATATATAACAATGTTGTTTGAAGATTAAATGAGGTATTATTTAATAAAATGGATCATTGCACTGCGCTCAGCAGGCATTCAATAAATAATAGCTATTTTATATTTGAAAAGAATACAATGTAAATGTTCAGACAGATAATAAAGGACTGAGGCATATATTAACCATTTACATTTTTCAATTCCAGATATATTTACTGAATCATTACAAAAAATATCCACTGACTGTGATTAATGTCCAGCTTAAATAGATTAAAGCATTTATCATTTATTATACAGTACAGAACATGTCCCGAAATAGAGCAGAATTTGGTTGAGAGTGGCAGTTTAAAAGGATGAGAAAAATATGGCAGAAACGCAGGACAGCACTGAGGGACCACATGCTCTTGACAGTTCTGAATTTAGTATTTGATGGGTCAGTAAAGTGGTCTGTTTTTGCAGTTACACTCAGCAGCTAAGATGTAGAATAGGGTTTAACTAAATCTACTAGTTTACTATTGGGGTGTAAGGTGTACACCCTAGGCAATGAAGGGGTGGTAGCTTAGGGGTGGAATGTACCTCATTGGTAAAGCACTTGACTAGTATACAAAGTTCTGTGTTTGACGCCCAGAACAGGGACTGGGGAGTGGATAAGTCATACTGCAGAATACAAAGTAAATAATACTAATCAAATTATATCAAAACAAAGTGGTTTCTTGCTCACATTGCATAGCCATCAAGGTTGGTGGGGTAGAAGATTGCTGGCTGTATTTAAGCTCTGTATAGTTAAACTTCACATTTCAGTTTTTCAATTTTAAGGCATCCTTCATGTATTATTTCAGTATTTCAACTTCAAGGCATCCTTAAATCTTCTCTACTCACAACTCATAGAGCGGAGCAAGGCTGTGGGGCTGCTTTCCACAAAAGGACCAGGAACCATCTTCCCACGGGATTGCAGGACAATCAGAGTTTTTAGTAGCAGAACTGAAGTTTTCCATACTTTATAAATGGAAATATAATCGGTACAGTATATATTCCAATATCAGTTAGAAGTATGATGAAATCTGTGTTGGAGTGAATTTCAGTGAGTAAACAGTAAAAATATTAAAGAAATCAAGGGCAAGTGGTCATAGAATGTAGGATAGCAAAAAGCAAGTGAACAGGGAGGAAAATGTAAGAAATATTTTAAACCAGTGATGTAAAAAAGGAATTTAGGTAGGTGGAATAATAGCAGTCTTATGAAATGTGGAAAAAAATTGTCTGTTTTCAGTTTCAGTGTTTCAAGGACTTCAGACTTTTTTTAAAAAGCCAGGATCTCTTTTGGATCAAAAGGGTAAAAGCAGTGAGGAGGGAACCTGGGGTTAGAAGAGGTTTTACAGATAACGGCTCCTGGTTAATGATCTTTAGAGAACACAACAGAATTTTTCAGAAGTTAGGGTGAATGGCAAATGAGCCTTATTAAGGAGTGTACAAATGCAAAGCAAACACGGATGCGCTTTTTTTATTTTGTTTTTTGGGGCTTTTTTATTTGCTTTTTGGGGGTCTTTTTGGTAATGCTGGGGGTCGAATTTATGTCCTCATACTTGTGAAGCAGTGCTTTGTCACCGAGTTACATCTCCAGTCCTTCCTGAGGTCTTATGATGATGTCTAAGAAGATAAAGAGCATAATGAAATTTGTATTCATGATCTGTAAGGTTAATTGTAGTATTGACATTATTATTTTTAAACAAAGAGCTCTTGACAGGAGCATAGAGAATTTATGGGTTCCATTTAATCTGTATTGTCTTCACCATCAAAAGTGTGAAAGAAGTCAGGTAAAGAAGTAAAATAACATTGTTCTGTTCTGATCTGCTTTGTTCTGTTTGTTTTGTTTTGTTTTATTCTCTTTAAAACGAAGTAAAATAAGTTTTAAGATATGGACAATTGTTTAAAAGGTACAAACTATGGGAGCAACAGATTCAAGTAACACAATCTTAGAATGCATGGAGCGTACTTTCCAATTGACTGGAAAGTCTGATCACAGTCTATTTTCAACGTGGATGAAGAGCATAATAAAAGCCCTAATTAGCTTGACATTCACTTTGGTGAAATAAGTAATGGGTATGTAACATAATTACAAGCTGGAATAGAGAACTTGCTAGAAGCGTGTATATGATTTCCTTGCTAAAAATTTGTTATAGTGATGAGGTTTTTGCCTTTGTATTTTATCTAGCCAAACTGTGGAGCAGGTAATTATTTTAAAAAATAGATCTATCTAACAAAGGGTTTAGAATAAAAACTTTTTCAAAAGATAGTGATACAATTGGTTTCTGATCTAGTAAATGGTAATTTAAGGAAAAAAATTTTAATCACTTAATTTATCACATACCTTTTCTAAGCTCCTTGTAATTTAAAACCATAATTTCCCTGATCTTCATTTCTAATGAACTTTCCACTGATTAGATCAATCTAATTCTTCTCTAACTTTGAATTAGTAGACATAAGTGTATTATATGTTTCACACGATCAACTAAAAATTCTGCTCTAAAAATAAAAGGTTTCAAATTAAGAAACATAAAAAGTGAACATGCTATGGGAACATTGGAACAGAAATGGTGCATTCTCTAGAAATTAAAAGTCAGAAACTTCCACTGTACATGATATAAAAAGGGGTCTGTTTTCTTAACATGCAAAAATGAATCTCAAGAAATTATTTCTCAAGTGTAATGGTAAAGGAACAAAACTCAGAGTAACAATCATCCTTGTTTTATAAAGAGCTGACATTTTCAAGTCATTTTCCATTTACCTCCAAAACTCAAACTACAGTGAGGTTTCAGTTTGCAGGCCAAAAAAGAAACACCGGCAACTCTCTAATACTTTCCAAAACGTGAGGTTTTTAACAGGTAACTCTTGAGCAAGCTCCATATGCATTACCACTACATTCCTCATTTCCTATTTTTAATAGGTGTATGATTCCCTGACAAGCTTGTGTGTGAAATGGGGTATGCCTTAACTACCTTAGAGTAAGGAATATGAAACTGCAGATTTACACTTTGAAACAGCGGGGCATCTAAAATGCATAAGAAAAAAATTTAGGCCAGTTTTACATGATTTCCATTATATGCTTTCTTTGGAAATTTATACTAAATGTGAAGAGATTTAGAAGAAATAGAAGGGTTAGGAGGAGCTCAGTGGTAGAGTGCTTTTGTGTGAGGATCTGGGCTCAGTCTCCAGCTCCACAAAACAAATAACAACAACAAAAAAAAATGGATGTTTTAATATTTACTCTTTTAAAAGTCAATTTGAGAAAGCACATTAGTCTTTCTTGTGTTGCCATAACAAAGTACTCAATAATTCAAAATACCTGAAAACATAAAGAAAAAGATTTTCTTCCTAATTAAGCTTTTGTGACTAAAATCCAACATCAGCAAGCCTCCACTCTTTGCCCTTAGTGAGGGCCACCCTGGCTTATTCACAAAATAAGACCAAAGAAACAGAAAAGGAATTGGCCACATGCAGAAGGGCCAAGACATGGGGTGGATTTGCTTTACAAAAATCCTCTCTTGTGAGAACTAGCTCAGTCCAAGAAACAAGCACTAATAGCTTCCAACAGAGTTACCCCCACATACCTTATGACAGGGTCTACCTCTCACAGGTCCTACCACTTCAGTATTTACACTGAGAATCAAGCATCCAGCACATGAAACTTCTAGGGACACACTCAGTGTATCCAAATTACCACAGGGAAATGCAAAGATGCTTGAGCAGATTTTAATTATTTAAAGACAGGTTGTTAAAAGATTCACGGAAGTTATGTCTCAGGTTAGTCAGTTAACTTATTCATACTGGGATTAACAAGTTTGCAATTTCTTCAGGGATAAAGGAGATGAACCAAATGAACTGGAAACTGCAAAGTAAAACTGCAATGGTGTCTTTTTAAGGGATTGGATGTCTTCAGATGTTAAAACTTGATTGATATATGCATGGGAACATAATGTACCCATTCTCCATAGTTCAAATGCCATCAACTCAATAAAATAATACTTTCAAGAACTGCAGTCATGTGTTAATAATTTAGCCTCTATTTTAAAAGTCATTTCCTGATTTAGATGTGTACACATTTAGATGTGTACATTAGAAAGTTTCTCTCATGTATGTACATCCAACTCAAGTACAGTTTGCTGAATGAAAAGAAAACTTTTGTCTCAAAACTAACAGTACACCTCTACACTTTGAGGGACAATCTCATAAACTGAATTATTTGGAACATTTTTAAAAACTCTTTCAATTTCAGGTCCATGAATGTATTGAACCATTGATCATATAAGTATGTCAGAATACATATTACTGATTTCAAATCCTCAAATTTTTAAATAGCAGATTTCTACTTATCTTAAAATTTCATAGATTTTTAAGTACTCAGATTTTTCCACAATGGTACCGATAAGTATATTTATTCCCATTAATCTAATTTTAAAATTCTATCAATTATTGTTGTTTAGCCTGAAATTATACCATGGCTAAAAATTTCCAAATTTTAAAGAGTAAAGATTGCTTATCTTCAACCCTGAATCACCACATAGATTTCAGTTTCCACAACTTGATATTTCTCATAATGACTTGTGTCTTCTTTTGCTTTCTAAATTTATCTCTTCTGAATCCTATCTTATTTTTATATTCTAACAATTACAGCTTCCACAAGCAATCCTCCATGGTACAGTATTTTATAACCTCTTCCCTTCACATATGTGTATATGTTTCTTATTTTTTGAAATACCTATCATTTTTTTACTACAAAATAATATTCATTTAACACATTATACTGTATAGCTTCCTTTTTATCATCAGGCAGATCACATCAACCCATAGCTTCTAGGTCTTATATATCATTACAGTATACTTCTATTCTTATATTTGTCAAACATTTTTTACATGCGCCTTGTGCTTTATAGCTCCTTTTTAGATCATTATAACTGAAGTTCAATATTCTATCCTTTATCCATTTATGGTCAAAATAATTCACACACAAGAGCTATGTACAAAATAATTTATTACCTGAATAAATAAATTACCATGTGCTAATAACAAATCATGTGTGACAAATCCACATTTATATGATGTTGGAATATGGTTACATCACTGAAAATAATCTGTGCAAATCTCCAACTCTGAAACTTCAAGAGTTCTAGAGGATTCTTAAGGACATTACCCTTATTTAGAACTCTTTCGTAACTCAAAAACTCTCCAATATACTTTTCCCCAGTTTGATTCCAAAAAAAATAATCCCTTGATTCAGATATGCAAACAATTGGCACTGTGGGCAAGCATGTTTTTCATGTAAAAGAAATACTTTATGTTTTGTTTCCATTAACTTTTCCAGATATTTTCTGTGATGTTTACATTAGCAAGCATATTACTAAAAGAGTTTACAATTTCTAAAACAAAAATAGAGTTGAATCAAAACTGTTAAGCTGCATAGTCAATAGTTCTGCACCCTCAAAAACATACTGAAATCTCCAGGAGGCAGAGTTAGCATCAAAGTAGTCACAATCTCTTTGCATAACTGACATTTACTCACCTGAAACAAAAGTTTCCAGCTGAAAGAGCGCAAAATTAAAAGCATGAAGAGAGAGACCACCGAAGTAAACAACTACAAAATAGATTATTGCTCTTTTTGTTCTTCCTCATGAAAGATTAAGACATAAAACACTTGTTTTCACCGAATTCCTGAAGCATCCTGTGAATATAAGTCACAAACTTATCGGACTGATTTTTGGCTTTTTAACATGTGGAGTATTTTGATTAATGGAGTGTAAATTAATGCAAAATTTGTAACACAACAGAAATTTAAATGTGAGTTAAAGTCTCTCCTTTTCCCTCTCTGACTTCTGTACTCTTCGAAAAAGTTAACCACTTCCACATTGGGGCTGCTTTCAACTCCCAGAATGAAGAGACCTGGGTAACAGAACTGAAGAGTGAAGCTGCCAATCATCATGCTCAAGGTAATACAAGTGAGTCAGAAATAAATTGCAAAGTGACAATATTTGAAGTCTGTGATTATTGCAGGTCTCTCATACAGAAATTAATAGTAGATTAAGAGTACTACCATGGCACATGCACTGTAGTATGTGCTATCAATTTTGAGTGACAAGGAGCATGGAAACAAAAATGTTTGGAGAAATGATGATCCATGTTATTTCAGTTGATATATTTGATTAAACAGCTTCATCCAAAACTGAGCTAATGTACCTAAGGGTTTTTGTGCCTAACTTGTTCTGTTAGCTGTGTTTATAATAGCACCACAGGAAAGAGTTGAGTTTTAAAAAGTCAGGCTGCTTTAATTTAGGTAGAAAATGAGAATCCAAAAAGTTTAGTATTTCCATGTTTGAAAGATTTGTTCAACTCAAATCCACAGAACTGAAACTTAAGAAAAGGCAACAGTCATCTAACAATTGAAGACGAGCCCTGGAACAAACATTAAATTTAGGAGAGGGCGGAGACTGTCTCATTGGTAGGACATCACATTGACATATTACCAAGGAAAATAAACTAAATATGTTTGAGAAGATCACCATCTTGCTCATAAAAACTAGACTAGAGACATGTTTCAAAATTAATTGTGTGTTCATTCGTTTAGTGAAATCTCATGGTAGAGCAGAGGTTGTAGCTCATCTGCCTTGGCAAGTGTGAGGTCGTGAGTTCGATTCCATATACGCTTCCCCCCAAAAAAGAAATCACATAGCAAAAAGTCACAAAAAGTTTCATAAGTCATAGTCCACAAAATGTTATAATGTTGGCTTAACGGAGACTGTAAATAAAGACAAAACAACCGTTAGGCCCACAATTTCCTGTTATCAACCTGACAAAGTTACTCAGCTGTCTTAATAGACATATATCCCCATGTGTTTCTCTGATACAATCTGAGAAGGTGAGGGAAAGTGAATTGACTCCCAGAGGACAGAGCCAAAGTTATTGGCATCAAGGACTGGTGATGCACAAACAGAGAATGGAACTAGGTTCTAATTATGAAGCATTCTTTAGGTTTAGAGAAGCTAGGTACTGGGAAAATACTGAGTTTAGCTTTTATGTAGGATGAAAGTGAATCATGACCCATTAAAATTGCAGATTGGGGTAATGGTATTATGATGTGAATATCAGTTCTTTCCTAACACCAGTCAAGATATGGAGTACTTTTACTGTGATAAAAAATAAAATTATTTCTATTAACATGAACAAACAACAATCAGGAAAATTTTTGTGGGACAGGTGGGACTTAAGCCATATTGTGACAGTGGAACATTTAGACAAAAAGGATGAGAAAAAAATGTATTTGAAGGAAACATAAGAATCAGTGAAATGGGAAAGTAGTGGGCATAAAGTTGGCTCACAAGCGGTAATCTTCTTATTGAAAAAATGATACAGCAGAGAGCAAAAGTGAATGGGCTAAAACTTGAACAAGTCTGCAAGTTTTTAAAAGATTTTTCATCAGTGTCATGTTTTTATGAATGCTATATTATTACAGGCAGACTCTGATTTATGATGGTTAAATAGATAAATTTTTAAATTTATGATAGCAGGAAAGTGATGCAGTTCAGTAGCAAACATACTTCAAATTTTTTTTTATGTTTTCCAGGCCAGTGATACGCAATAGAATGATCTGGACAACGATGAACCACACCTCCTTGTCAGCTGCACAGTCTTCAGGGAAAATAACCCATAGTCTTGCTGTGTACTGTGTTGCTAAGGTATGCTGTTCAACAGGTCAAATATATATAAAGCACTTCCGATGCAATGATATTTTAAATTCAGGATAGGTTCATCAGACTAACTTCATTACAAATCAAAGGCCATCTACACAGCACATCCGAGTATATTATGGTCAAAAGTTTCTAGCTTATTTACTCTTATGACTTGCTCTCTGTGATAAAATGTTCTTCTTTTTCAAAGTGCTCATAATTGTCCCAGGTAGGATCTAGAAAGTGAAGCATACTTCCAGGGTTTTCAGTTTCCTATTAGATGTTGGAAAATATTTGCATGAAAATTTGTCAAAGTGAACCTTTTAAGATTTCGCTCTGTCTGAATTCTTACACTTAAAAATTGTCCTTAATATTAAAATGATTGTAATACACACATACACACACACACACGCGTACAGGCATTTAACTAAATTTTAACTCCAAAATATAAACAAGCATTTGTTTTTATAAGAAAAGTAGTTGTAGGGCCAGGCATGGTGGCACACTCATGTAAACCCAGCACTCAGGAGGCTGAGGCAGGAGGATCATTATGGGTTCAAGACCAGTCAGGACTACAAAGTGAGCTCAAGGCCAGCCTGAACTGAGCAAGACCCCGTCTCAAAGAGACAAAAAACAATAGTTGTTTTATCTTATTTAGTAACAGAATAGCACTGTCAGATACTCAGAAGGACTAAACTTGAATTACATAACCAAAGCCTGTGGCCCAGAAATCAGAGTCGTCAGTGACATTTCTTTCCATCTTAATGTCATCAGAGGCAAAGTTTTAGAGACAGTTTATTCCAAAATGTCAGATGAACATCATAGCAATCTTTCTTTCCATCTTTTAGAAAAATGATGAATTCCATTAATTTTTAATGATTATTTATAGATTGCACATACTCTGCAACAAATAACTTTATTTGTTTTTATTTAATGGAGGAATTCTTTATGTCATTAGACATTTCACTCATCTTCTAAAAGCTGCACTTTGTTGCCAAGACGAAGAGGTCTAACATGAGCAGACATTAAAGTTACCTGATACTGTGACTCCATTCTATAATTCAGTGTCTCTATTTAGCTATTTTATTTTATCGGTGTTAATCGCTGTCAGTTCCCTTGATTAAGATTTTACTTTGCAGAAAAAAGTAGCCCTTCTTTTTCTGTGCAATGATAAATTTGAGCTTGATTCAGCAAATTACATTTGAAAGCTTGTCGTACCACCTTAATATTATGTCATATAAACATTTACAAAGATATAAGCCCAAATAATTTGTTAGAGTATTTATAATATTGAACATTGAAAATAAAATCCTGTGGATTTAATTGATTTAGTAATTCACATAAGACTTACATTCCATAGTACCACAGTAGATGAAGTGGAATGAATGTTTCTCAGGAACCTCTAAATGAAGGTTCTGGCTCAAAACAGAAGTTTCCAGAGAACTAACCAAAGCATTCCTCTCTAAATCATGATAACTGCTTATTACTTTGTCTAGTCTCCTCTTATTGTTTCCTGGAGATTAACAGGATTTTAGAAGCTGCTTTTACTAAAAGTACTGGGTTTTTTGTTTGGGCTCGTATATGAGTAATGGTCCAAAACAGTACATAAAAACAGAATGAAAGGTCAGCACCCCACCTTCAGGTTGCACCTCTCCCCTTTTGTTACCTTAAACTTCAGGTTCAATCCCTGCTCAACCCTGAACATAGATATGCTAATTATTTCTGCTGATTTTGTCTCATATTGGTAATCTTCCCCCATTTAAGATCAAAGACATCAAGGTAAGAGTAAGATGTTGTCAAGATTTTCAGGAACTTTATCAAGACAGAAAAGGTTTGAGAATTACACTGGATTTGCAATTCGATTGACTTTGGAACCATGCAAGGGATTAGCAAATCACACTTCTGAGTGCGTCCAGTTAGATCACAGAGGTGAGTCCTTAGCATCTAATCCTAGTCCCTTGTTTCTCTTCTGGTGCTGTTTCCTTGTTCTGCATCATGGCTGCCTTGTTCTATCATGCCCTTCCACCATGATTTCTGTCTTGGAGCTAGTCAACCATGGCCTAACTCTCTTGAAAGTGTGATCCATATTAAATCTGTACTCCATGAAGTTACGAGTATTGGGCATTATGTCTCAGTGACAGGAAAGTTGACAGGTTCTGAGAAATAAAGCATTGCTACTCACAAAAGAGCTGGCACCTAATATGTCAGCCATTGAATGCTCTGTGATGGTTGAAAATTTGCAGGAAAAAAATCAGAGAAATCTGGACACAAGTATGCAGTGTGGAATGCATTTGGAAAGTGATAGAAAGACAAGGCTGTGCAATGACTTTAAGATTACACAGAAAGTGTGATATGTTTTATGAACATGGAAAAATTCTAAAGATCCCAAGTATCACTTTAGATATCCTGTTAGGGAATACCAGAGTTAGACAGTAGTTAATGCAATAAAAACAAATTTTTAGGAACTACTACAATATTATAAAGAGACCCTAGCAGAGAACAGGATTAAATTCTGAGTACTACAAGAATGAGCATTTCCAGACAAGAAGGTGGTGGTAAGTGCACAGAAACAGCACAAGGAAGGGTGAACTGAGGTATAATTAATCGGGTGGATTTCTTATTGATAGCAGATCACAGTGACTAGATATCAGGTATGTTGGGAGAAGAAGGATTTGATCAGATACTGAGAATCATCAGATTTAAGCATGGGGGATCCTCATTAAACTGACTTAGCAGGATTGTTGCTACAACAGGACAATGAAGTCCAGGCATGAATGCCACCAACACAGAGGCATAAATAACACAGGATTTAGCTGTGGTCTGGTTGATCATTATTTTAGGATGGTCACATGGAACTTTATGAATTAACTTTCCTGTCCCTGAACTGAGGCCGCTCACATATGGCTCAGAATAAATTTATTTCTTGTTTCCCTTAGAACACAGTTGGTATTTTCCATAAACAATTCCAAATGGTTTTGCCAATTCCTTTTTGTTTCTTTCCATCTAGGAAAGATAGCAAGTATTACTAATTCATCTGAAAGGAGTTACCTGAATGGAAGAAAGGGTACCTGGCTGACATTCAAATGTTGCTAAATTGTATATTTTCAAAGTTAAATGTGACTCACAAGGATGCCTAGTAAGTAGGTAAAAAATGTGCAATTAACTCTATGAAGAACTTTTAGAATTAAGTATACATCTACTCGAACCATTTGAGAATATTTTCACTAATTTCAACTCTTAACTAGCCCAATTTAATTACCTATCTTGATAGATAGTTGACCATTTTAATTCTAGAGATCAAATAAATGCTTCATGATGTTCAGTAGTTTCTGTAGGATACTTACAAGTAAACTGAAAATATCTGGTAAGGGATTGCAATATTCCTTTTTTCTAATTAGAACTGAGATTGCGTTACCATTTTCAGTAATTATTTCATCTGTAATTTTGAAGTAGCTACTGCTTCATGACTCTGGTAGAGGGTAAAGGGCATGACTAACTTTGTGTTAGTGTTTTGCTTTTGTCTAGTGACAGCAGGAACCATTGCTCTCTGTCATGTTTAAAGAAAGGAAGGAATGTGTAGAGTCTATGGTGATGGAGAAACTGTATAATGCCTGAGTAGGGGGTTAATTAAGCATGAAAAAGACTGAACATCCCTCTTAAAGCAAGTCTTTTGGAGAGGTGATTTTCAGAAGGGTATACATATGTGCACCTTTAAGTACTTTAAACATATATTCTTTTAGAAAATGGAGAGCCTGCCTATAATCATAGAAATAAGAATTTAGAAAGAACACATTAATGAACAAGAAATAATTTTAGAACTACACTAGGAAATCTAGTGTTTTTTGTTTGTTGAGAACATACAATTGGGATACATTTTACCATATATCTTGCAAAACTATTTTTATTACAGATTTTTATCTGTAATATACCTGCAAATTGTTATTCACTATATGGAATAAATCTCTTGTTTTGTTTCAGTCATTTTTCATCAACTTACATCAAATGAGTGACTTATTACAACATATTTATAATTAAACTGTGTTCAGAATAAGAAAAAGAATTAAACACTGGCAAAGAGTCAGATAATTTTTTTTTACCATTTGTATTATAAAGCATATGGCATTATGATACATATGAAAGTAAATGTATTTGTTCATTGTAAATATAAAGTTTGTTCTTATATATATATAGGTTTCTCTTGTGGTTAACACAAAGTTCTAAAAAGTATATGTGTACCTCAATTCACAAATTTGATTCTTCCTTGGATTCTGGAAACCAGGTTTTGGTTGCAAACCAAGTTGAACGAGAACCAAATCAAATCCAATACTTACATTCAATGCTGATCTTCTGAGAAAATTTGACCTGGTTCTCCTCCAGGTTGTTTTGCACCCAGAATTATGAAAAGAATTGAGTTTGTGAACCAAGATATCACTAGATATAGGCAGAGATGCAGAGATAGAGATGACAGAGATAGAGATTGAGATAGAGATAGAGAAATAGAGTCATATTAAGCACTTGAAAATGAAATGATAAATTTACATAAGAAATTGCTTTCTACATTAGTCTATCTTAAAATTTAGTAAAATGAAGGAAAAATCTTCAAAACTTAACACAAGATACTTAACACAAGATACTGCCATCTCTTCACACATGCCATCAAAATAACCTGTGGAGAAAATATTGCTGAGTTTATTCTTAATGCAACAGGAGAGGCACTCGCTTCACAGCATCTTAGTTTGTCTAAGATGAAAAGTGGCAATGGAACTATTTTCAAAACGTTTGGGAAATCTCATTTAAGTAGGGTGTCGTATATTTTGTCCCAGTGGTGAGGCAAGTGACTAAGACAGTCATTTCAAGTAAGAATCAAATCCTGGATCTGTCTTTTCACTTACTCTCTGAATTACTGTAAACTGTTTCTAGGGAACAGGTACAAAAATTCATAGATAATTACAGTGGTATTTCAATAAATAAATGTATAGAGAAGATAGATAATATGCATAGATTCATATAAATGCACCTATCAGATAGATAGATGATACCTGTACTAGACTGACATTCTGTGTCGCCTCTACAGTCTAAAGACTCTCATCCTGCTCAGTTTATGTCCGTCCTTTCTGATGTCTTATTTAGTGTGAACTGGTAGAACTGTTCTACCAGAGATCAAACAATAGTTCTGTTTTATCTTACTGGCTGCTTGGATATTATATCCTGAGTCATCTAAAAGAAAACCTAGAAAAAAATCCATGAACAGGGAGTTAAATTGTTTGTTGGGTAAAATTAGGTTTATAGAAGACAGACACCCCTATGAATGAATCCTCACAGCTGTAGAGGGTCTGAAACATTAATAAGAACAGAAAAATAGAAGGTGAGTTATAAAAAAAAAACTCAGGAGAATAACTACCCTTAAAAAGTGTTTCCAATGAATAAACAATCTAAGAAAAAATACAGATGCTATCTTTCCCCCAGGTCATTCTCCGTATTAAATCCAGACTATGTGAGGTCCACAGGGGTGAAAGAAATTCCATGTTCAAAATGCAACTTAAGTGTACCCATGAAGCACTAAGGAAACACCAAGAATGTTAAGATGTTTGACTCTCTATTAACTCATTTGTTATATAATAAACAGCTAAAAAGGATTTATGTGCTTATGAAGAATTTGGAACTTTAGAGAATTCAGAGTTGTAAATTTGACAGATTTAAATGATGACTAGACACATCAAGATGAGAGAAACTTATGCTTGGAAGCTAGACTTCCAAGAAAAGATTTAATTCAGAGAAGCTTAAATTACTGAACTACATGAAGAAAATTCTGAATACTTATTTTTATTATTATTATTATTTTTATTATTATTTTATTATGGCTATTATTGTGCTGGGACTCTAACTCACGACCTTGCGCTTGCCAGGCAGGTGCTGTGCTGCTGCATTCTAGTCCCAGACTCAGACATTTTAAAATGTGAGTAAAAGATCTTAAGCAAAACTTTAATGCCTAGATTTGCATGTGCTTTCTTTCCTAAATGCATGAGATTTTAAGTACATTAAATATCTTTTTGAATCAGACTTTGACTAGTTTTTGGTTGAAATAATAATGCATATATTATCATATTATTAAAATATATATATATATCAGGATGTATTATGTTTTAAAAGACATCTCAGTATCTTAATAGACTGTATATCACTGACATTCTAACTATATAAGTATAAAATTCATGGAGAATACTTAGAAGCTTAAAATGAATAAATTCATACAAACATCTTATTTTCAAAGTCAAATAATTAGAAGTAAGTTATGTTACTGAACCAGATATCATGTATATAAAATTTGTCACTTATAATGATGAAACAGATAAATTAGGTAAGCCATTTTTCAAAATTTTAAAGGATTCCAATATCCTCCAGGTAAAAATAAACCAAAGCAATAGAACTAATTCTACTTATCCTCAGTGTGGAACTGTGATGAGGACATCATCTGTTTCTTTATAATTAACAGTACATTAGTCATGCATTTTAAAATATAAAAATCAACTAGCAAAAATATCTTCAATGCATTAGTTCCTGATTGCCATAATCCTCTTTGTTCTGCAGCATAATTCCTTTTTGTTCTTTCAACAGTGTATCTCAATTGTCTTTCAAATGATTGCTTCATTGGCTGTGATTTCACTTGAATGTGAAAACTTATCAGATGTGCATTTCACATGAGAAACTTACTCTCCTTGTTTCAATATCTACATTGAGGTTTTTCAAATGTTCATTGTTAGTCTTTTTAATAAATCTGTCATCTGTGACTTCAAGTATTTTCCCCCCCAAAAAGCCTTTGAAAGTGTGTGAGTGTGCCTGTGTGTTGGGAAAATTTATTAATCTATTAAAGAAAAATTTAACAATAGATGCATTAAGAATTAAAGGGCACAAGTTTTCAGTTTATGAGTGGTGGCAAGTTTCCCTCATTTCTTTCTACATGAATGTTTTAAATTAATGGGAAAAGAAACCTCCTAAAATATAACAAGTAAAAGTAAAGTAAAATTTACATCTACTTATGCCTTTTGTTCTCCAGTACAGGGAATTGAACCCAGGACCGTCACGCTGAGCTACATCACTACCTTCCTCAGCTCTTTCAAAATTTTGAGAGAGTTCTTGCCAAGTCACTAAGCTGTACAGGCTGGGCTCCAATTTGTGATCCTCCTGTCTAATCAACCCACAGCACTGGAGTTCCAGGCATGAGCCATCATGCCCAATTTAGATTTATTTTTAAATGATGCTATTATCAGAGTTCTTAATATTGTCAGAAATAATAACCATATTTAATATTTAAAATGATTAATTCTATATTATCTTTTCCATTTAATAAAATATGTGTATTCATATATATGTATGTATATAAATGCACGCATTTGGAAATTTTCTTATCCTAAAAGTCTGATGTGCGGAACAAACTTGTTGACTGATTTCATTTGACTCAGGAGCCCTATTGCAGGGTGACAGAAACACATAAATACATGAATGATTGATTAGATAAATCAATAACTTTTAAACACATCCATTTTAACAAGCCCAGGGTAATAAAACCAAATGTAATTCTTAGTATCTTTAAATAAAAATGCTCAATCAGACGCTGCTATTCCTTTTAGCCCTCCTCTGAACTCACTTTGGTGTATGACTGAAGGTCTACGCAATCTTAATTGCGTCTTACGGGTACCTATCTCAATTTTCCATAAACTGGCATGCTATGATTAAAGTGTTTAAAAATGGACTCTCTGGAAAATACCGAAATAAAAGCCCTGATCTGTATCACTTGCCAATTTACAATGTGTAAATACCCCTAAGCTCCCTTTTAAAAGCACCAATGCATAGTTATTGAGAAAAAAAATTTATACATAGTTGGCTCTAGGGAACCAGAACGTCCCTAGGCCTTGCTTCACTGTTTTTGAGACACAGTCTGTCCTCAGAGACACTTTTCCAACGTTCAGTATTCTTTAAAGGCTAGTGTAGTATGTGACCTGTTCTCTCCAACATTGTTCAGGACATTTATATTATGCCTTACTTTGTACCTGATTAGAATTTTTGTTTTTGTTTTTGTTTTTGTTTTTATCTTAGGGCTAGATAGTAAATATTTAGACTTGTGGAACAAGTGATTTATGGTGAAACAAATTTAACTGATCCTTTGAAACATGACAGCACAGTTGGGAAGGGGTAAAGGGTTTGGCTGACTTCCAATTAAACTTTATTTATATAAACAGACAAGAGCCTAGAGATCATAGCTGGCTGTCCACTGGTCATGAACTCTGAGTCTCTACTTTAGCCTTCATCTAACTCCATGCATCAAAATAAGACACTGTAGTCACTGTGCAAATGGCCATGAATAGGTGCATCTTTCATGGTGTAAACATGATGTGTCCCAGAAACTCAGATATTGTGCTCTTGAACCCCTGCATGGCTATTTTTGAAGGTGGGACCTAGCCAAGTGATTGGTTCATGAGGATTTAACTTCATCCATGGCTTAACCCATCAACAAAGTCATAATTTGACGGTGTTATTAGGGAGTAAGGGAAATAAGGGGGTGAGTCGTAGTTGAAGGGTGTGGACCACGGGGCATGACCATGCTGAGCGTATCTGCTTCCTAGTCCCTACCTCTCTACCTCTTTCCCTCTGTCCCCTGTGCCTGGCCACTATGAGGTGAGCAGCCTTTCTCTGCAACGGCCTTCCGCCATGGTGTTTCTGCCTCAACACAGGTCTGAAGCATGAAGAGAAACTTCTGAAACCATCAGAAAACAAAGGCCTATCCTTCTCCTAGTTGATTTTCTGAAATATTGGGCCCAGTCACCAAAAACAAAAGAAAAAATGTAACACAAACTAAATATTGCTGCATCACCAAAGCCACTGTGATGTTCTCCTCAGCTCAACTACCTAACACCAAGCCAAGAGATGGAAGACCAGAAGAAAAAACACTTAGTCATTTAACTGTCCTGTACTTTCTTTCTCCCCTCCCCACCCCTTTTAATCTGTTTCTAAAGAAGGCAGAATTTCTTCTGCCATGTCGTATTACCATTTTGCTAAGGGAAAAAAATGATAATGCAGTTTAGCTGGCATAGGCTTCCAGTCATTCTCTAATTCTTGGCTTGTAAACATTTGGACTGATTCTTCAATAATTTAGAATATATATTTGTCCAAATCTAAATTTCAAAACTACTGGGGTCAAATGGACCACATGCTCTAAGATAATATTTTCATCACTCAACATTCACTGGGATGTGATTTAAAAAGTGAAATGAAAGCTAAGCAAGGTGGTGTATGCCTGTAATTCCAGCACTCAAGAAGTCTGGCCAAAGAAGCCAAATTTGAGCCCAGCCTTCACAGTTTAGTGACGCAGTGAGACCCAGTCTTAAAATAAAAGAATTTTAGAAAGATCTGAAGATGTAGCTCAAGGTGAAGGCCCTGGATTCACTGCACAGTACAGCAATGGGCAAACACATAAGCACATAAATATTTTTAAAATATACAAAATAAAAATATAAAAGGGAAATGAAATCACATTTAATCATTTCTGTTATAGTTTAGAAAACGTCAAAAATAATATGTGATTCTCTCTTACATTAAGTAACTGTTTAAAAATTAGGAAGAGTTATTTTAAATCGAAACAATTAAATTCTTACATATTTAAATTTGCGAAGTGAATGGTAAGCCTGTAAAAGTTTCTATAAAATGTGCAATACAATCTTTACAAGGATTCGGAGGAAATTTAGAAAAGCAACTAATTGACAAATAAAGAATGAAAAACATGGCTACGGTAAAAACATATGGATTCCTTATGCCAGAGCTTATCTCTGAATTTTTGCTGTAGGCAAGGAAACAGTTGGGCAGTAGGAATGTTGTGCCACATGTTCCATTTTCCCTGAACCTAAACTAATCACTGCTTCTTATTGGTCTAGAAGAGGCAGTGGGGCACTTTTCAAAGCACTAGTACTTTTGTTCTTTGTGTTCCATAAGCTATCACTTCTTTCCAATTCTTAGTCTTATCATCTAAAGTGTGAAGAGATTAGAGAGGTCCTCTTTAAACTGTCATGTTTAAATATTAGACAGAGGTAACTTCTTCATTTTATGGAGCTTGATGTTTACATTTAAATTGGCTTCCAAGGAATATTGAAGAGGAATAAAGATCAGCGAGATAATTTACCAAATACAATTTTAGAGTTTAATTTTATTTCTAAGGATCTCTTGAATATAGCTTTATTTGTTTATGTTTCGCTTAAGGGACATTTCATTTTATCCATCTAGAATCTACTTCAGAACATATTGTATTTTAAAATATCTTATAGATAAGCATTTTATAAACTTTTACTGCATGAACATGATTAAAGAAATTAAATTATCCATGCCTAAGTAATTCTTTAATAATGTTTTAATTATGTTCAATTGTTTTAATTATGACCTTTTATAAGAAATCAAAATTATATTCAGAAAAATAAATACATAATAAATAAATAGCTATTAAATTTACAGACAAGAAAAAAATAGTAATGCCAACAAAATATGTGCTTATCAAATTATTTTGATAACTGGGTATTTTCTTAGTTTATGAGTGCAAAGTTTAGATATGTAGTATAAATACTATTTTAAATGTTTTTGAAGCTTCAAAATCTAGCAAAGAGTGACATATTTTGAAGTATAAGTACTAATAAATGGATTTCACAATTTTTTGCATCAAATTAACTGAAATGAGAAACACCAATAAATAGAAATTTAAAGATCTCACCTAGCTAAGTCTTCTATTCACATATGATTTATAATTGAGGAAACTCAGATACCTACCTATCCTCAACTCACAAATACTCAAAATATATAGATAGCAACTAATTTAAAATGTATAAATGGGAGGAGTGGAGTGTACGTGAAAGGTAGACATAAGAAGTAAGAGCTAAAAATCATAACCAGTGGTAAATATCTACTCCTATTCAAAAAGAAGGCCATGGAGCAGGGTGCAAATGTCATTCTTTATTTTCTTGCTTTCTAAATGTAAATAGTAAGCATGTTTGATTTTGATATTCTTAATTTAAGCCAAAAATAGAACACTTTTTCATGGGAGGCAAATTCTGTTTATTTTGGTTTTTGCTTGCTGGTTGGCTTGTTTAGTTTCTTGTAACTAATAACAGAGAAATTCAGCAGGGAACTCTGAAGATACAAATACATCTCACTCCTTCAAAATACTCTAGTGAGTTCAAAATAGCACTGAGTGTTACTTTCTTCAGAGAAAGATAATTTCCCAAATATTCAAGTTACTTATCAGTACTGCAGTTGTTTTATTTGAAATAAGAGTAAAATTAAAACGATCTCAAAAAGCAATTACTTAATGAGGGCCACATAGTTAATTCAAGGCTCTAACCCAAACCTCGAATCACAGGTAATGGTATCTCCAGTATCAAATCTTACTGTCACTGATGGTTTCCTGGACAACTGTGTGGATTCAGTGTGATTGTATTCCCATTTTCCTTTTTTACATATATTTATCTGGATAGTCTCTGATAAATTTTCCTTACTTTGAAATGTTTTTTCTCTGTTATCACTCAAAAGATGCTTATAGATTTCCCCAGTTACAGGTGAGGAAATAGATGCTATTTGAAATATAAATTGACCAGTATTCACTTCAGGCAAACAAGTACGTGTAGCCAGAATTTGAAAAGAATGTATCTGTAAAAAATGAATGTACAAGATCTTTGCACTTTACTAGTCTCAAGTCCAAGCTTCCCCATGGTGCAAATATTTCTTACATATTTCACAAATTCAGTTTATCATGCTTTCAGATAAAGAATTCTTAGAAACCAATTCTTGTCCATGGTACATCAAATAATTGTAACATTTATTTAATACATTTTCTATGAATGCTTAAAGAATGACCTTAAATCATTGTGTTATTTTGTAATTTAATCCACCCATACATTTCTGAGCATGGACTATTCATGTACTATTTCAATAGTTCAAATCAGAAGTCTAGTTTATCTTTTCCAATTTTTTTTTTTTTATTGTTCATGCTGGCCTTGAACTTGCAATTTCCCTGTTTCAATCTCTCAAGAAGCTTGGGTTACAAGAATGTGCCTTCATATCTACTAATGATACTTCTTAACACTTGTGAGGATAATTTTAGTATAAGTTGTAGGAAAAAATACTTAGATAAAACAGAAAAGAGATTTATTGTCTCAAATAATAAGAATAACCCTTTTCTGAATAATCACACAGGTACTATCTCCAATTCATATGCCACCATGCTTCCACAAGGAGGTCATAATTTATTTCTTTTATTTTTTGTTTTTTGTTTTATTTGTGGCACCGGGGATGGAACTCACAGCCTCACACCTGCCAGACAGGCACTTAAGTCACTGAGCCAAACTCCCAGCCCTAGTTTTTTGAGGCAGGGTCACACTATGCAGCTTAGGCCGGCCTTGTGCTCGCGTTGTAGCCCAAGCCGGCCTTGAACTCACAATGCTCCACCTACCTCAGACTCCGGAGTGCAAGGAGGTCATAATTTGAACTTGAATAGGAAGGAATCTTTTTGGGTATATACAGCAACTTTAACTCTACTACATGTTTGTCAATTTCTTTCCTCCCTTACTCCACGATGGTTTGTAGAAATGAAGCATACAATGTCAGCCTTGAAAGAACTGATGGTCTATGCATGCAATGAATACTGTCTAACAAATACAGGAAAAAGTATGGTTGAAAATGTTGTTTTTCTACATTTATATTCTTGTGGTAAATACAACAAGACTGGAAAATTGTGTATCAATTAATTTTTCAACTTACTGTGGATAATACTACCTTTATGGTCATCATCAAAGAACCATACTCATAGGGGAGCTATATATATAAAGGCAATATTGATATTTAGCACAATGGATGATCGCACCATCATGAGTAATGATGTAACTGATATTACATGATTTTATGGAACTTTGAAGGCAAAGATGTCCGTATTTTTTGCATTCAAACAGACTGAGAAGACCCATGTTATTATATGTAATAGCAATATTCATATCTTTTTTCCTTGTGTTAAAAGGAGTTATGAAGCTAGTAAGAGTAGCACATTTAACAATAAAGAAAATGAGTAGGTGTTCTGTGGGCCTCAATAAGAAAAGATGGTTGAGAACAATGCAACAAAATAGCCTATGCACTGAGGGACAATTGAAAACTATGTAAGTACATCCTTTTTCTGCCTATTATTTTAAAAATTCACTAATAACACTTACCTCACATTTCTCCATGCATTTTGATATACTTAAACATGTATAGATGTTCCTTGTTAAAATTACTTGCACATAAATCTATATGTGGTTGGGTCAGTCCTATCCAGAATTATGTTAAAGGAACGGATGGTCAATATAATCACAGGATCTGGAATCTGTTTTCTAATTTCTACTTCATACTCCATTGCTGCAAGATCTGGACAAATTAACTGCTTTAACTTTGTTGTGTTTCTCTTCAACATGGGGATATAACAATAGTTACATAAAGGGCTTGTGTTAAAATTAATAATCCACTTGGAGTTCTTAGTAAGTAGTGACCATTATTGGTATTGCTAGCTTCATATTCCTCCAATTAGGATTAGTAAAGTATTGGTGAGACTTTGGAATGTTAATTAAAGAGAAGTCAGGAAATAAATTTCTGCAGATAGAAATATTTGAAGAACTTTAAATATAATAGCTAACACTAGATCGTTATTTTCACATACTCTTTTGTAAAATTCCTCTATTGCACTGGGTGTTCAGTAAGTCTAGTCTCAACTTTCCATCCAACCCCAGAGAGATGGCTGGGAAGTGACTGTCTTAGTTACTTTTTCTCTTGGTGCTGGGACAAAACACCTGATGCCCAAAATTAGGGAAGGAAAAGTTTATTTCTTACAGTTCTTGGGGGTTTCAGTACATACTCAGTTGACTCCAAGGCAGTGTGGCATGGCAGGCCACCATTCATGGTGGCCACAAAACAGCAAGGCAAACCCACAAGAGTGAGAGAACACACCTTCTTCCCACCCTTACACTGTATGTCAGCTCCACCCCTGGGCAGGTGTGGCACTCACAACACCAATCCCAGCGATAGACAACAAACCAATCATGAATGCCAGACTCAGCTGCATCCATGCCATGATTACACAAGACTTGGTAGGGTCATAGAAATATAACTGTAACAGTGACAGAATATGGAATGTGTTATCAACTTTCTCATCACTGAGACACATTATCTGACATTCACAATTTAAAGAAGGGAGATTTAAATTGGCTCATGTTTTCGTGAAGTTCACTCCAATGTAGGCTAGCGCCAAGGCAGGCTCACAATAAAAGAGGGTGTGGAATAAAGCTGCTCAGTTCCTGGCAGCTGAGAAGAAGCAAAGTAGAGTGACAGTACCAGAGGGGAAGGAGCCCAGAACCAGACACAGACCCAAGGCCATTCTTCAGTGACCCACCCAGACACAGGCAGGAGCTTGCTTACTACTCTTTTAGGTTTTTCTTATTCAAGGATGTTGGCATACAAGCAGTAATGGCCAAGTAGAAGGAGTGACTTCGGAGGGGTAAAAACATGTAAAATGGATTGTATACACAGAAGAAAAAAGTGGGAAAGGGGGAGAAGCAAAAGTAATGAATTATTAGAGCTTCCGCTCTCCAGGAGAAATATATATTTACAATCCTTCTTCAAAAACCCAGGAATCTTCTAGACACAATAAAAATAATATACTGGGCCATAGATTTAGCTCAAGGCACAGTGCCTGCCTGGCAAATGTGAGGTTCTGAGTTTGATTCCTGGTACCCAATGAATAAGTAAATAAATAAATACTAATTTAAAAAATAAAAGCAGTGTAGTTCCCTACCCTATGACCATATGTAGAGAGTTGATTTAAAATAATTTTACCCAAATAATTGAAGAGCTAATGAATTAAAGAAGCAATTTGGAGAACTTGGGAAAATACAAGTTGTCATGCTATTTATACAGAGAGTTCTTATAAGGCTAAAAAAGGTCTGCTTAATTCAATTTTCCATTGAAAAATAAAGGAAATAATATTTGTTACCTAATAGGAAAACACGTCAATAATGTTGAAGGTTGAGTCATGAGTTCAGTTAAGCTTGTTGAATAATTCAATCTGATATCTTTTATTAATGTTAACTGGCTTCTCCAGTAAAACATCCCTAAACATTGTCGTGTTGCTACCTTATCCCATGAAGCACATCTCTAGTCAAAGAGCTGGAGTATTTCAAGGTTTCAGAAGAGTTTGTCACTAAGCAAATTTCTCATTTGAGAACACGCAAGTTGAACTTTTAGCCTAGACTGAATCTGTCTTCTCATCAACAGCAAGAAACATTGGAACTCATCTCAGTATTCTGCCTCCCATATCGCCTACAATTACACTCATCAAGATGAAAAAAAAAAGGTGGAAAATGGTGGAAACTGCTGCTACACCCACTTTGGATGTTATTTGTATTAAGAGATTATAGTTCCTCTTGCCTCTGCAGTTTTCTAAAACCATTCTCTGAATGTTGGTGCCACATCATGAATTATGCAATCAGGAATACTGGTCTCTAGTGACTGCCTCAAAGGTTGCCATGATTTGCTTGCAACAGTTATGAAGAATAGCTTCACCAAGATTAGGCAGAAAACTGTGGCTGCTACTTCTTTTTGGCCATGTTAAATATTTCATTCTGAGTTTTATAGCAGTAAATCTAAGGAGTACTATTTTTGTCTCCACTTTCTTTTGAGCTCATTAAACCATAATTGATATGTCTTTAGAACTCAATACCTTTGAATTTTTACAATACATCCATCATCCACACATCACTATGCAAGTAGAGATAGCACAGGACAGGACTGGTTGACACTTATACATGTTCATAATGTGTTACAGTCCCTTAGTATCAAGCAATGATTTTAGAAGTTCAAGAGGGAAAGGTGTAGGTGCTGTTGGAAGGCTGGTGGGGAGCCTGAAGCAAGAGTTGAGTGCTGTCTTTGTGCCAGCAGTAGGTGCCATGCAAAGGATGAGTGATGTTTACTGTCATCAATGCAGCTCTTTCATGCTGCAGACTGAAGATATGGCCACAGTAAACATGAGTTCTCCCACTTGAAGTCTAAGCCAAAGCTCAAGCTGACTGTGAGCAGTCCAGAGCTCAGGTCTCTAAAACTCATACTTCTAAATGCACAGTCAGTACCACTCTGAGTTGCCTGTCTCTTGTGATCCCATGGAGGATGGAGTGGAATAGTGCTAATCAACAGGGCTGATTGGTTGTCTGTGCTACCATCTTTAAAAACAGGATCCCACAAACCACCACATAATGCTGCCAAAGTAAACCTTCATTTCTTCTGGTCATCTGGCAGCTCTGCTTTTTGATAGTGTTAGGAAGTTTCTAAATAGGAGGAGATAAAAGTACCCTATATCCATGCAAAGTCTGATCATGGCACGTGGTGCCGCACTGAAAAATCTGCAGTCTATAGAATGTCTCAGGCACTGGAGGAGCTCTTAAAATCTTTCCAGGAAGAGTACTGTATCCCCAGTCCCATCTATATATTTTACTAAACCTAGATAACTTTTCTGCATAAGAGAAATTCTGCCTGTTTTTTTTTTTCCCAGCTACATACTAAACTTGAAAATTCTCCCGTGGTGTTTCACAAATGTTATTGGACTGTAAAACTCTTTTGTTTTGTATGCAGTAGAGACTGACTACATTAACATGAAGCAGATAATAATTTCCTCTCATTTTTCTTCCTCAAAAATAATCTGAAAATCAAATCTTCTCCAGTTGGATTTTATAATGAGGTATGACTTTTAAATCTGATTTTACCATATCTTACAAAATAAATCTTTAACCCACAGGGCTACAAAATTCCATTTGTATTCATCAGCTCTATTATTTTGCCTTTAGTCATAATCTCACCCAAATCATCATTTGTAGTACAGATAGGAGAATGTTTCATTTTTTTTTCTAAAGTCCTCCAGTTCTATAGACTCCTTTAGGAAATTGTTCAGATATTTAACAACCTCTCCTATCAAGAAATTCATTTTTATATCTCACTTTTCAGCATTGTTATCTGGCCCTTAAAAAGCTCTGCAAATGTTTGGCTGGCCAGTTGTTTTTAAGTTCTCTTCATGGAACTACACACATATTGAGCACACCCTCCCCCCAAAAAAGTAATTATTCATTTTAGCTTCCTTAGGACTTGACTGAATGACACTAACCTGAGTAAAAATGAAGTGATAAATCTGAAATATGTAATACAATATTAGGAAAACCTATGCCCTCATTTAATTATATTTTTCCTTGAAAGCTAGTTATCAAATCTCTGTGATATTATTAAAGTTACATAGCACTAGAGAATAGCTATTAGACTAAAACAAGTTGTAAGACCTGTATGTATATGGTGAAGTGAAATATATAATGATTTTTATTTATAATGCTGGTAAAATGTCTCTATTTTATTTAAGTTCTAAAATAATAATATATTCCAATTTTCTCTTTATTAGAATGGGCAGCCCTTATTTCAAATAGATGAAAAACTAAATGAAGATGTGTTCTCAGTGCAGATTTGTTTCTACTAAAGCTGAATGAGAAGATTTCCAAGCCAATCATATTACTTTACAGAAAAATTTATTAAAATCTTCAGCTATTTTGTGCACTCTCAATTTAAATTTGCATGCAATTCAAATAGGCAAAAAATTAAATACATAATGCTTCTGTGCTGAAACAACAAATCCAATTATTTTGTAAATATATTGTTTAAAATATGCATTAATTTATCTCTTTCTGATGTATTTACAAAAATAAACATTCCTGGAGTTAATTGAAAAAGCATGACATTCTTAGCCCATTTTGCTCCTCAAAATTATTTGCTGGTAAACTGTGAGGACCCTGAAATTATTACTCCTTTCCTAAAAGAACAAATATTAGATCCACACGTTCAAGGAAAGGAAAGAAGATGTAAGGTCATTAGGGTGATTCATGAAAGGAAGAATGGAGATCAAGAAAATAGATGACTAAGTTCCAGCTAGGTCCAGTTAGGAGAAAAAGGTACTTTGAGGAAGACTGGAAATAAATACAACTTATACATACTTGGATTTTTCAATTACCAGATAATTAATATTAATTAATGATACTACTAGAGGGCAGGAGGAAGGAGAAGCGGATTAAATAAAAACGGATTCAGGTTGTATTATGTACATTTATCCACTCCCCAAGATGATTGCAAACTGCAAGAACTGCAAACATGTATCATAAAAAAGCAGTATCAATAATCATTTAAAACAAATACAACTAAACAACACTTGCAAATGAAAACAAAAAGAATTCTCCATATCAATTATAATCTTTCCTAAAATGAAAAGGAGTCTTTCAATATAGTAGCTAAGCAGCAAGAGCAAACATTTTATGTTACTGTTGTGACTTTTCATTATACCCCAGGTCCCTACTCCTAAGCCTGCAAACGTCATTTCTACATAGAAGGAAAAGAAAAAGAAAGAAAAACAAAAGAGCATAAATCTTTATCAGCTCGTGGGCAGCCAGAACATCAGACATTTAATTTCCTGGGGCAAAATTATACCATTAGGACTTGTTTTTACTATTGAAAACTATTTTACAGTTAACGAAGAGAGGGATGGAGGATGTGCAGCTAAAATGATATTTCACCGGGAAGCTCTGAGCTGCGGGTTCAGGGCGAGCGCATCCCTAGGCACACGGAGACTTTCTTGTCAAGACTGAGTTGAGCCGGGCTACATGCGCTTCCTCTGCCATTGTAACACTGTACAAGCATGTGTTTTTTCATTGTGGTGGTGCTGGTCTTCTTGGTCTGTGTAACTTTCCTGTTACCTCACTTTCTTGTTCAGGTCAGGGGAAGGAAGAGAAAATATAGACTGAAAGCAGAGAGCATGAGGAGAAGCAGCCGTGTGAGGTAGTTCAAGCTGCTGTAACAAAGTATCACAGGGTAGATGGCTTAGAAACAACTGAAAATCGTTTCTTACAGTTCGGGAGGGTGGAAAATCCAAGACCAAGTTTCCAGTACATTCAGTACACAGGAAGGTTTCACATCCTTGTCTACAGACAGCTAACTTTTGCTTTGTCCTTGCATGATAGACAGGATGAAAGGACTCTCGTCACTAACTCTATTCTTAAGGCACCACCTTCATGATGTAATCACCTCTAAAAGGCACTGCCTCCCAATTCCATTTCTTTGAGGTTCAGTTTCAAGGTATGCAGTTGGGAAATGTACACTTACTCTACAGCAAATGAAGACAGAGTGGGCAAGGCAGATAGCATTACATGGAAAAGAGTTTACAGAGAGCATAACAAACATATGTGTTTGAAGTTATTGGGTTCATTGCTGTGTGAGACCAAGACTACAATAAGTAATTGCAATAGTAATAATGAAATAGATGAATATATCAGTAAACAAAAAAAGAAAGGATGAAATCTCTACTTTGCAAATAAAGAATTACCTTCTTAAGGAAGAAGATAGGATGTGGATAGAGGAAGATGTCACATCTTATGTATTGATGCAATGAAATATTAGAACCCAGATACTTGAAAAACATATCAGCTGGGTGTTTTGGGCTAAGAAGTCATGTGTCATGGAAAATCAAACCCATGACTTCCCTAATGAGTGGATGGGAAAGGCTTAAATAAATGATACAAGTGGTATGATTTTAGGGCTCCAAGATAATCAAAACCCTGTAGTAGAATTCAAGATTCTGGGGGCTTAGAGAAAGAACTTCTCTGTGAAGCCCATGTGTATTTGGTTTTCTAACCAAGGGAGGGGATACTGAGGAAAGCGAGGGAACTGAGCAGGACTTTGGGAAGTAGTAAATTATGCTGATTTAGAACTATCTTATGTCCAGGTTGACATTCAAGGCAGGACTGAGACATCAGGAGTGAGATGCTTGCAGCAGTAGTCTCTAGTTAATTGGGGTTGGAGCCAGGTGTCCTCAGCTGGGCCTTACCTTGACCTTTGAGGCATCACTACAGGCCACTGCAGGCCTTAGCCAGGACCAGTGATTCATAGAGGTTCACTTACTATGAATCCATTGCCCATCTCCAAACAAGGGGTTTATGGCTGGGACAAACTCACAAGTATACATAGAAAGTCAATCAGTTAATTTTAAATCCTGCTCTGATCCACTTTGTAGTGGTCTCCAACAATCCTGTATAACAACACGTGACTAAAGACAAATAAGGGAGCAAGACATAAATCATGGAGAATTTATTTTAATTTGCCAGTATTTAAAGTGTATCAGAGCAGTAAATATTATTTTTTTTTATTTTGACCTTGCTGTCATTTTTAAAAATTTTTATTAGTACTCATGTGCAGTACACGATGTTCACATTCCTTGTTGGATGTTGGTACATGGACATGACACGTCTGAATTCCTTTCTTTAGTCCCTTTTATATTCCCTTTCCCTCCTCTACCTATTTTTTTATCTCCTTCTATTTTGTCCATGTTTGCAATACACACTGCTTACATTCCTTGTTAGAACTGGTATATGTGCATAACACATCTGTACTGGGGTGTTCAGTGTCCCTCCAAGGTTTCCTGTGACATGGATGGGCCTGAGTCTGGTGTTTGTGATTGGTTTGTTGTCTAGTGCCGGGACTGGTGATGTGAGTGCTGCACCCACCCGGGGGTGGAGCCGAGATACAGTGTAAAGGAGCGGGTCTCCCTCTTTCTCACTTCTGCCCTCTGTCTCTCTCTCGCCAGTGTGCCTTGCCTTTGCAGTGGCCATGAATGGCAGCCCCGCCATGTCATGCTGCCTTGGAGCCAACTAAGTATGGACTGAAACACCTGAGAAACTGTAAGAAGTAAACCTTTCCTTCCCTAATTTTGGGCATCAGGTATTTTGTCTCGGCAATGAGTGAAAAGTAACTAAGACAACATCCCAAAGCACAAGCTTAAATATCATTTCTTTTACATGGGAGATGCAGACTAAAAATAAAGAACGAAATAAAAGATACATAATAGAATGTAGGGAGACAGCTCTTCTTCAAAGGGGAAGGGGACCAACAGATGAGGAGAGGAGTGAGGGAGGAGAGAGAAAAGCGATGAAAAACAGGAGAAATCATTTGTAAGCACAAAATTAAATTTAGGCGATTTTTTTTTGTACCGGGGATCGAACTCATGACCCCACACTTGCCAGGCAGGTGCTTATGCTGCTGAGCTGAATCCCCAGTGTTTAAACAATTATTAAAGGAACAATCTCCACTAAATCCATAGGAAGCATGATAATATATAATTTATGGTTTAAATTGAGACACCTCTGAGATAAAAGGATATGCTACATGGTGGCATAAATAAATCAGAATTGTCTTCCTTGATATCAGAGGAACACAGGATCAGGGCTTCATCAATGCTGAAATAATAATTATACTAACCATCGTATCATCATCACCATCATCACCACCATAACTCATATTTCCTTAGCTCATGTCTTGAAAGAATTGCCTTACTTTTGTAATACTATTTAATATATCATGAGTTTGGAATTTTACTATAATTACTGCTTAATTTATTTTGTAAAGAAAGAAAAAGAAGATATAGGATGAAATAAGCTTTCCATTACTGTAATAAAATAACAGAAAATTTTTATTTTGTCTGAGTTTTGGAGGCACTGGACCTTTTCTTTAGGGTCCATTGCTCCATTTCTTTATGGTTAGGGGCAAGGTAGTTCATACTGGTTGCTCCCCTCATGGCTGGGATGTAAGAGAGAGAAAGAAAAAGAGATGGGTGTCCCACAATCCCCTTTTGAGACACACCTCAGTATCCTAAAGCCTCCCACCAGGCCCTATCTCTTAAATGCTCTATTGCCTCCCAGTAGTGGAGGTAATCCTCTGTCACACAGGCCTTGGAGGGACATTCAAAACCCAAAATACAGCAGATGATAAGCACCTTCAGTCATTTCACATATATAGAACTTGACATAGTACCGAACCTATGTCTCTATTACCTCAAAGCTGTCATATAAATTGATTCTAGTTAGAAAGCTGCTCAACTTATTTAAAAACAGCTCATCACACTTAGAGAAATCACAAAAAAAGCCAAGGAACTATTGCATTGTTTCTAAGGTAAGTATATGATAACTAACAGATGTAATGGGAGTGGGGCACTAACAGAACATGATTTCTCCTACTTCAAGACTCAGGTTATAGGAGGATGTTGGCCTGTCTTGTTCTTTAGATCCCATGGCAACTATCCTCAAAAGACAAATGAAACAAAACTATACTTAATAGAGTCAGCAACCCAGTATTCTTCATACCTTGCCATTTTTTTCTCCTTTTGTTATTCCCTACTTAGTATCTTTTAAATATTGTCATCCCATTTGGTAATTACAAATTTATGAATAAGGATTGGGTGAAGGAGGTATTTGTTATCTAGATTTGCGACTGTTTCATTTCAGTACAGATTTCATTCCTTACATCTAATTTTGTGTGATGCTAAAACAAGCAAGTTGGTGATGTTTCTATTTCTACCACTGCTCACCTGGACCATCTCAAGAATCTTCTTAGCAATCTCCCTGGCCTCTTTTCTATAATTATGCATGGAGAATTTAGTTTGGGGATTCTGATGTCGGTCTTGTGTTCCCTGTCTGTGTTCTCACCTCCCAATTGCAGGGTCCTTTTTTTCCATAATTTCCAATTCTCACTGAATATTCTCAGTGCCTGAATATTCCCTATATCTTCTGCATGTCTTAGAACACTTCTCTTGCTGTATAAAACCTTAGGACTCTGTCCTTTCCTTGTATGTGGCTTTCTCTCATTTCAAATTCACTTTGTAAAAAACCTAGTTAACTTCTACCAACCTACTAATATATAAATCAGAGAAGTGAGACTATTAACAGTGATAAAATATATGCAAAGGATATACTACATGCCAACTCTAAGTATTTTACAAATGTTTAATCCTGAGACCCTTACAGTGACCCGCTGATTGCCCCTACTCATTTCATAAGGGACCTGAGTGTCAACAAAACAAGTTAACTGCTGATATCGTCTGGCCAGTGTATGGTAGTGCCATGATTTTTAGTTCACCCAGTCTGCCTCTGATTCCAAACCTGTTTTTACTGTCTCACCAACAGATATTTTCCTAAGGAGGTCTTTCTAAAGCCACAGTTTAAGGATGTATTTTCATAGCCCACATCATTCATTATGTTGTGTATTTTTATTTCTAACATCAAAGTAAATAAAAATTATACAGTTATATGTTTGAGTATTTGCTTACTATGTTATCTTTCTTCTTGGAAAGTAATTTCTATAAAATTCAAAACCATGAATGCTTTGGCTCATTGCTATTCCCCTGACACATTAGCACCATAAGTGATACATAACATGTGTATAATGTATCTCTACAGAAAAGCAGGCGCTCCATTTCTCCCAGGTTGAGTTGGTTGTGGGCTTACTGATTCCCAGATTTCAGGGGTTTTATTTTTTAATAACATGTAACAACAAATCAAGAAAATGTTAAGGATCACTTGAAGTTCATATCTGATACATTTTTGGAACATGCCTGCGACAGTTAAACTAAAATGTCAGTTGATTAGTCTGGGATCTGGCCAAGGGATTAGTAAAAGGCAACGACAAGTATACCTGGGTGAGTCAGGCAGACATGACTTTTGGTACTCTGTTCTCTGCTCCTCTTCCCCTGCTTTGCTTCCTTGTGGAGACAAACTAAAAAACATGTTAGTCCACATCCTTCCACCATGATTTTCTTGCCTTGAAGCCAGCCAACAATGGACTGAATTCTCTGAACTTCTGGAGAAGATAAATTTCTCTCCCTTTACATTGAGGGGCTGTCTGGTAATTTGCCCAAACAACAGGAAAGATGATGAACATGGTGCCTAAATATTTGCTTATTAGGGTGGCAATGTTAAGTAAGAGAATAGCATTTGATCACAAAGTTTGGTCTGTTTACAATGTCTAGTACCTCTTCAATAACAGCAGTATTAGACTATTTATATTTGGTGTTTTCCAAAGTACCATCGGAGACTGGCAGTGATAAACTAGACTGAACAAGCGGAGCAGACATAGTCATGCTTTATCTATAACACATATTCCCATATCTTGTATGAATTTGGCTTATGTTAAAAAAGCAAACGATAAGAAAAACATTACTAAGATACCTATCTTGGATTTTTACTTAATTTTTTATCTAAATCTCTTTCTTTTTAGTTCATCCTCTTAGGAGGATGTTTAATGTTTTGTCCTTTTTCTCCCTTTGCAATTCATACAGTTACAAATTTTGGCTGCTGATAATCTGTATAGTCAATGTACCACATCACAAGTAGGTCATTCAATATCATTTTAAAAGGATATTGGTTCAGTGGAGACACACAAATCTCCTGTTTTACATGCTAATAAATGACATGTTTGGCATAAAAAATTTTTTTCACTTCCTCTATTTAGAACTTTATTTATTTATTTATTTATTTATTTGCGGCACCAGGGATTGAATTTACAACCTCACGCCTTGTCAGACAGGCGCTTAAGTCACTGAGCCAAACTCCAGACCCTGGTTTTTTGAGACAGGGTCGCACTATGTAGCTCAGGCCGGCCTTGCACTTGCATTGTAGCCCAAGCTGGCCTCGAACTCACAACACTCCTCCTACCTCAGCCTCCTGAGTGCTGGGATTAAAGGCGTGCACCACTATGCTCGGTTTATTTACAACTTTAAAGACACATTTTATTTTAAAATAAGACCATTTCTTAAAATATCTACAATTCTTACCCACCAGATGTACAGATAATAGATTCCTAACATGGCTCTTAGAAAGGACTGAAATTGTGTAGACTTGGATAATCTTTAAAAATACTCACTGGATAGTCTTGAGAAGTGTAATGTCAAAGTTCAAAATTTTCTAAGTTCTAAATCCTTAGTAAGATTCATAAAACTACCTACTCATGTGTGCGCTTTTATTGAGTATACATTTGCATTACATAGAAGATGTTGTTTATATAATGTTAACTATTTTAAAATGCAAAAGTTTATCTTTATTCAAGAATTAATTTGAAAAGTTTACAGAAAAGTTTCAAAATCATGCCCTCTCTTGTCTGCATGACACAGAACTGTGAAAATTCCGGAGTCTTCAATTGGATAGTGTTACCTTTCTGCAGAATGGAAAAGTGGGAAGTGTTTACTGCTCCTAGAAAAATTCTACTTTTGGAGAATGGGTAAAAACTGGAGTTCCACAAGTAGAAGTATAGTTTTCATTTCATTTGAAGTAATATTTTCTCTAAAAATTGCAGTAAGTTTTCCTTGCCAAAATAAAAGTGATTATGAAGTTATCTTTAAAAACAAGAAACAAATTAAAAAAAGATAGTCTGAGTAATCATAGGATATTACTGTGGGTTAGTGGTTAAAAGCCCAACACAACCATGATAATATTGCTTTTAAAATCTATTTCTCTATCCATCAGACAGAGATCTCATATATTACAGTAATATTTCTAACTAACCACTGATTTCCCCAAATGTTTCTTGTATCTCTCTTTCTAGTTACAAGTTTCCCTAAATTTCTAATTACTTTATTCTATTTACTTTAATACAATGTTTCTTCTGTCTGAAATTCTACATCTCCTATGAACTCCACTTTATTGCATCCTTGTCATTTTCTTTTCAGTTCTCATGTCTTCCCTCCCTGGCCTTTTCTGAACATCTTATCCTTACCAGTTCTATTGACCCTCTTGGTTATAATTGTAATCTTACATGTCCGTGTTGCATTTCCTGTAGCATTTTCTGAGCTATATTCTGACATACTTTTTTTTTTTTTTTTTTTTGCGGCACTAGGGATCGAATTCACAACCTCACGCCTAACAGACAGGCGCTTAAGCCATTGAGCTAAACTCCCGGCCCTAGTTTTTTGAGGCAGGGTCACACTATGTAGCTCAGGCCGGCCTTGGGCTCGCGTTGTAGCCCAAGCCGGCCTCAAACTCACAACGCTCCGCCTACCTCAGCCTCCTGAGTGCTGGGATTAAAGGCGTGCGCCACCACACCCGGCTCTCTGACATACATTTTTGACATTTATTTAAAAATGTATTTTATAGCCAGATATGGTAGAGCATGCCTGTAATTCCAGCACTCAGGAGGCTGAGGCAAGATGATCACCATGAGTTTAAGGCCAACCTGGACTACATAGTGAGTTCAGGTCAGCCTGAACTACATTGCTAGACCCTGTCTCAAAAGAAAAGAAAAGAAAACAAAACAAAAGAAAAGTATTTTAATTTATTATAATGCTGGAACTATTTTCTGCATCTTTATATTCTTATTTGCTAATTCTCTCTTCCCCAAATATATGTGGACATAATAGACACTCAGTAAATGTTTTTCTTTACATTTAAGATATATAATGTCAATTATTTTGTAGTATTTATTTTAATACAGTTTTCTTTGGCTTCTTCCAGTTCTATCTCTATAATTAATTTTTTTCTTAAAAAATATTGTACTTAAGCAACATAAATGTATTAGAGATCCTAAGGAAAAAGTGTGCTAGCCATTAATATGAAATTTTCAAAAGCACTGAAGTTACAGAAGCACATTACCCTATCAAACAGGCTGGGTTCCCACTACCACTTTAAAACTCATCTCTCTCAGACTTTTATTTTCATTACATCATCCCAGAAACTTGGTAAGAATAAGTTACTATTCTTTCCCTTCTCTGCCTCCGTGTATCCATTTTATACAGTTATGGTATATCATGACTAAGCTTCACATCTGAAAGTAACAGTTGCTCCACATAAAAACTCCAGTGGACAGAGATTATTCCCTGACAAATACTTTTTTTATGAAAAGATCAATGTTGTATTATTCTGGATAGAGAACAGGGATCTGAGTACATTCTGGTTTTTAACAAGCAGTGGGGAAATTACAAACTGAATCAATATGTCTAACAAAATGCCTGTTCATTTCACACGGACTCAGGCTATTCCTGGAGATACTTCTGCAGCTGCCTTTTTTCTACATTTTGTTTTCCCAACTGACACATGGAACTTGAGGACTGAAATACGAAGACTTCAAAGCTCCCACTCTGTGTGGGCAGCTTCTTTTACTAGCATCAAGGATGATTCCACCACTTTCATCGTTGGGCTACATAATAAGCCTTCCTCCAGGGGGCGAGTCCTTGGAGGAAGCTCTTTGTACCTTTATGTTAGAATACAATTTGCAACTCAAGGAATTTTGGCACACTTGCACATAAGACATTTGTATTTTTTTTCCCTAGGCTTTTGCACAAGTGATAATTTCAGGGCTATATTTAAATTTCAAAAAATCTCTAAAATTACTGATCTGGACATTTTAAAAATACTCTGAGTCCCACAGAGTGATATTATTATTTTAGTGCTAAAGCATTATTTTAATATAGATTTTCCTATTGAGACTATTATAAGTATAGAAAAGTTTTGCAACTGACACATTTGGATTTTTTTAATGCAAAGGCAAAACTGATACAGTAGTGCTGTTAAACATACATAGACAACAGAAATAACAATTAGGATAATAAGAGAATTTTCTAGATGCTGCATTATGCTTACACCTTCGGGTTATAAAACTATAAGTACTGCTTTTAAACACTTAATTCTAAGCAAAAATCTTCAATAAAGTTGCCTTTTATGGACATTACAATGAATGTATCCATTTATGTATTTACCAGTATACTGTCAGCCTTACAATCTTTAAAACAAGCCTAAGTTTTTAAGAGAAAGGTTTCTGCTACTTTCTTGCCAGATAGGCCTGTTGCCTACAAACTGGTCACAGATTTGATGCAGGATTGAATGAATAATCTTGAATTATAAGGCATAGACAATTTTGCTATTGTAAGTAGAGGCTTAGTTTTTAATCGTATATCTACCTAAGTCTCCCTTATAAATTTAGTTGCTTAGTTTCCCAGGATGAAAGAAGATCCCCAATAACTGTGAAAACAGTGGGGCTTTTGTCCTGAAAAAAAATTGAAAACTTTATCAAGACTACCAAGGAAGGAGTTGTCCATAGTTCTAGTGCAGTATCAGTATTTGATAGGCCAAGGGATTTCTGTTTGAAGGTCAAGAGAAACACTTCAGGACCCTCTTCAGCTGGAGTCATCCAAAAAAGAATATAGCGTAATGATACAAAATCAAAATTACCTAGGAATGAGCGTGTATCTAAGGCTAGTGATACACAACTTTAAAGCATAAAATGTCAAATGGATGCAGGTGATAAAACTGAATTAATTGTGACACGATTTAGGTTACGGTGATTTAGTGATTACGTTTGAGGTCCTAAGAAGTAGTAGTTACAATAATAAAGTTAATATAGTAACAACAATAAAATATTTCTTGTTCAATCAGTATTAGCAATGCCAAAATCATGACTATCTCCCTTGGAACCAAATTACATAAAATTTCCACAGTGGAAATTTTCATGCCACTTATTCGCAAAATGTCAGACACTGGATAGTCAAACATCCTTAATATCTCCTACTGTATTTACACTAAAATATGATAGTTTGCATTTTTAAATACTGGTTAGCTGCCTTTCATTGGAAAGAGCTACCTAAGGACTTGCACTGATAATAAAGGGAAGAACTATGAAGACACTACATTTTGCCTTAATTTTTAGGCAAAAATTAAAATGTAGTGTGGCAACTCTGCCACTCCTTTGTCCTCACCCTTATCTTACAGTGTAGCTTCCATGTGCAGTCGGAACATTTTTACACTAGGCAAATTTTCTGAAACTGTGTCAATGAATGGCTATGCATATATTCAAATAAATTAAAATGTACATATATATAACAAAGTGGTACAAAAATAGAAGCAAAATATTTTAGAAGTTCTTTTGCATTTGAACAAACTTTTTGAAATAAATCTATGCTAAAATGCAAATTACAATATTTGACATGATGAAAAATTTGTTGGGATAAGTTTTAAATAGCATATACTGTACTTTTACCCCTGTTATTAATGAAAAATAAGAGTCTAGTTTTATATTCTTTTAGCAATTGCTTTGTGACCAATAGCTGAAGCATTGTCTGATGTGTAAGAGTCACTTATTTCATACATGTTCTATTAATGAGTTAATGCTTTCACATTCTTTTTAAAGTAATAAGTACTTGTATCTTATTTTCAAGCCATAGTTCTAAACACTTTACTGATATACTCCCATTTAATTCTTAAAAGAACTGTATAGTTAGTGATATAATTAATACTGTACTTCATATTTGTTTCTCTAACTAGAAAATTTAATTTGCATTCATAATCTTGCTCCCAGAAACCAGTTTCATGGAAACCTAGGATAGAGAAGGTAGTTTGGGAATGATTCAAAAGCAATATCTATGTATGTGTATGTATATATATATATATATATCTTCATTTCTACTACTATTTCACTGTACTATACAATGAAATAATTATATAATTAACCATAATATGGAATCTGTGAGACCCCTAAATGTGTTTTCCTCCAACTGCATGGTCACATCTGGGGTCACCAGACATGGGAGACAATAACAATCAAGTGTATGACTTAGGTGCAGTCTACTCTATAATCTCATTTTCATTGCTGTCACTGTATAAAACTATTTTTCAGAATGACTGAATATTGGAAATGGAAGCAGGATTTTTGGTACTTCCGTGTCAATCAAAGAATATTCTGCCTTGACTGTAATCCACAATGTAAGAAGATTTAAAATTGTCTCAAATATAATTTTAAAGCCACTCTGATTTACAGTCTCAAGCAGTTGATACTCTCATAGCACAATTACAAATGGGTTGCCCATTCCTTCCCAGTTAGAGGATATTTGGTGTTGGGAAAGAAAGTTCAAACTCATTTGAAAGCTGAAATAGGTGGTTATGCCCCAGCTGTGAGAAAGAAGGCCCTGGCTCAGTTACTTACAAACTCTCTGCAAATGTTTGAAACATGTCAAAATCCCAATGTTTACTCTTCACCCACGGAATTGTAGTTTGACTTTTAATCCAGGAACTTTTATGCCAACTTGAAGAGAGCTGTCATTCTCTCTTGAAACGACATGCATAGTGTGTTGAACAGGTGGAATGTATAACATGAGCAAGTTTTGCAAACCATTCTCTGTCGCTGAAATGTGCTGCCAGTGGTGATAGCCTTTCTTTTCAGAAACCTATGGAGCAGTTCTCATAACTCAAAAATTTTGGCCAGTGATCTACCATTAGAAAACCCTTTCATTTCTATTTATCAGAGAAGATGTATGTGTTCTAGGTCTATCTGGTCACAGAGCTGGGCAAACAGACATGAGGTAAGGCCACTATAATAAGTTCAGATAACATTTTGCAGCTAGCTGAAATTTCTCTATGCATGACACCTTGAATAGACATGCATTTAAAGGTGATCTCTCTTTGATCCAAGTAGTGAGGTCAGAGAAAGGTGGGTTCAAGGCAGCTACTCTATTCACTCATACGCTGAAAAAATGAACAGTTCTGATTTGCTTATTTGCAATCATTTGAAGACTTGAATCCTTCATTGGCTCTGGTGTTAAGCTGTGGCAACAAAAATACACATAACATATCCTCGTTCCACAGTCTCCCAAAAGATATATGACACAAAAGCAAACACCGTTGTCTTCTCATTATTGGTAGCTCTCGTAATCTGAGTGGTGTACCATGGTGACTCATTGATTTTCTCTAATAACTGGGTCACAATATTTTCTACTTCATCAAGTCTTCTAGCTATGTTGTGAGTTAGAGTGGAACACCTGAAATTTTGCTTTTTGAATTTCATGCTTTTTCTGCTTGAAAAAAAAAATAGGTCTTGAAATCTTTAAAAAGCTGAATTGTTTTTCTTTGTGGATGAAGTTTTAGTTTTTGCTGGTGCTTTCAAAATTTTCTCCTTAGACATAAGCTTGTCTATGTGTATGCACAGGATGGCTAAAATGATTAAATTTTTAACTGTGTTGGTTATTGAAAAAGAACAATTGATACTCACATTTACATTAATTTTGCATGTCTATATCTGTTAATCTAGACAACCCTTTTGAAGGTACCGATATGCAATATTACAACCATTGTCAAATTCCTATCTTCTTGCTTTGCAAACCTACAATACTACTCTTTTGGATTTGTAAAAATATTTTAAAAATGCATCATAAATGACATAATTGATTTTAAGGTGTAGTCCTTCTATAAGTATTTTTGTCAGAGCTCTTCTTAAGAATGGATGGTGGATTATTTTTGCATTTGTGTTATCACATTTATTGAAAGAGTTCTTCGCTTTCATAACACCATAAATAAAAGCAATAATAAAAGTAACGAGGTAGAATATACCTAAAATATACATATTAACATGTGGTCAATTCTTAAATTATATGAAGTGTTCTAAAATTTGATGTAACACGTTTCACAAAATAACTTTAAAATTCTAGTTAGATACATGCAGAACTTAATTCACAAATAAGTAGTGCACTTTACATACATTATAGTTACCGAGAACTTGGAAATGGACAAGAGATACAAGAAGATTTTTCTCTTTACATGGCTAACAGCAAGTACAAATAAGTCAGATAAAAATGTGACAGGAGACAGTTACTCTTTTTTACACTGAGTAGTCATTTAATATGACAACTTGGAATGATGAGATAATTATGTGTAACTCCTTCTATTCTCTGATTTCTAGATAGTGGGTTTTGAATGATACTTTTACTGTTTCTGTTGAGATGATAAAGTGATTGTTATTCTTAGTATGTGTATTTGCTTTGTTACATTTATTAATATGTGTATGTTGATGTATCCTTCCATCCCTGGGCTGAGCCAATTTGGTCATGATTTATGATCTTTGTAATGATTTATTGCACTGTTTGCAAGTTTCTTGTTGAAACACCTTGTATTGCATCTATGTTTATTAATAAAGTTGGTCTGATATCTGCTTTTCGTTTTGAGTTCTTGCCTGGTTTGGAAATTGGGTAATGCTAGCTTACAGGAACTAGTTTAACAATGGTCCTACTTTTTCAAATTCATGGAAGATTTTGAGGATTGTTGGTATTAGTTGTTCCCTGAAATTCTGATTAAATTCTGCAATGAATTCATTGGGTCTTGAGATTGTCTTAGTTGGTAGGTTTTTGCCAAGGACTGCTTGAAGAGAGGATTACTATCCACAATATAAAAATAATCCTAAAAATAACCCCATAAAATAAAAAATACAGTAAAAATGGCAATACGCATCTCAGAAGATGTACAAATGACCAGTAAGTACAAGAAAAAATTCATCATCTTTGGTATTAGAGAATGCAAATCAAATCAACATTATGAGTCCATCAAAGATTATCAAAGATTCAATAAACAACCAAAATTACTGAAGTGCAGAAAAAGAAAACTTACATTGTTGATTAAATGGTAAACTAGTACAACAACTATGGCAATCAGTATGGAGATCCTTCAAGAAACTAAAACTAAAATATCCATTTGATCCAGCCATACCTTTTCTGAGTATACTCCAAAAAGATTTAAAGTCTTCATACTACAATGGCATATGCATACCCGTGTTACAGCAGTACAATGTACAACAGATAAATTATGAAGGCAGCTTATATGCCCATCAACAGATGAATAAGGAAAGAAAATCTGATATATATATATATATATATATATATATATATGCCATACAGTAAGATAAATTTGAGTCATTTGTAGAAAAATGGCTCAATTTGAGACAATAATATAGAGGGTTAAATATTGTATGGTCTCTTTAATATGACCCAAAATGTGCATTATTTAAAGACCAAAATATGAGGAAATAGGAAAAAGGAAGCAAGATTTTAGAAAAGTGGAAAGGGAATCTGAGGCACAAAGGTGAGCAAAAAGTGGAGCTATAAAGGATATGAAAAAGATCAAGGTGTAATATTGTTGATATACTACTTTTAAAAGCTGAATATTATTATTATGTGTTGCAAATATATACTACTGAAAAGGTTATTACGGGAAGAAAGAAATCTAACCAAAGTAAAAACAGCACACAATATATTCATTGTTGCTACACTGCTATTATCTTGATTTTGAAATCCTGTTTAATTTTTTCTTTTTAAAATAAAACAATAATAATAATAAATGCAGTTTATTTTCAGATTTGAAATACTGAAATTTGATTATCATTTCTACATACCTAAGACTCTAGCTTTTAATTCCCATATTTGATGATGTCTTCTTTCCAAATTGATTCCTTCCTTTCATTTATCTTTATTATAAAATATTGAACAAGTTCAGAAATCAATAATTTGATTTCTGATATTTTCATGATATTTCAGTGATATTTTTGAAAGTATAGTGATCTTTAATTTTAGCAATTTTTCTTTAATATTAGGAGCTCACATTCATGTTTAATTAATATAAAAGACATGTTTATTTGTGTCAGTTTCCAAACAACAGACTATGTTTGTTTTGGGGGAAGTTTATAAAACTGTTACAAATTGATATAATGATCTTTGGAGAAAGGACTGCCCTGTGGCTCATGCATACATTATATTGTAAATGAATATTGTTTTGTGTTTATTTACTTAAATGTCTAATATGTTATTGTGAATAGACAGACTTGTGAGGCCTGATAATCATCTTAGAAATTAAGATAATGTTTTGCAAAGTTGATAGTTTCTGTTGACTCTTTCACAAATATTATTTTTACATGTTAAAATGATTTTATTTTCCTTTGCTTCTATATTGCTTCAAGAGATAATCAGGGTAAGGAGCTAGAGAATTAATTGGTGAGTAGAATCACCAATTCTTTTTATTTTGTATAAGAAAACAGTTTTAAAGTATTGTATTACTCTGGTTTTCCAGGAACATTAGGTGATTGAGTCATGACCAAAGGAATTAAATGAGGTACATGGCCTTCATCTTCTCCACTGTTGAAAATATTATAAACTTCTAGATTGAAAATTTAAATGAAAAACAACAGTAGATAAAGATGGTACTAAATAACCCACCTCTTGTATAAAACACTGAAGTACTGCTTCTCATTCTTTGTTTTTACATGGATCTAAAGGCTTGAATATATCTGGCCAAAAAATTTACTTAGGACTTCTTTATTTTTCAGGAAAAGGAAAATATTTAAAGTCTTCAGGGATAGGGTTAAAAGATAATACCAGTTGGTTTCATAATTTTCAGTCTTATAGCCAAGAATTTAAAAAATATTTTAGGAAACCACATTTTCTAAGTAAGTATCAATTAAAGTCTCTCTGCAGTTCATATAACAATTAGATGAGAATCATGTCTTAAACTAAATAATTCAAAGATGAAGAAGAAACATTTGAAAGTAGGTTCATAATTTTCTTATTAAATTTCACTCAAAATCTGCTTCAAGTAAAACAAATTGTTTAATTTAGCCATATGTAAATATAGTACAATTGAATTAAATACAGTAAAATTAGATATTTTCACAAAGTCCCTGAAAAGGCAGTGACTTTATCTAAGATTATTATAAAACTTCCACAGCATGTATGCAACAAAAATAAAAGTTAACATATAGGATAATTTGTGACTTTGAAGTAATATTTTTATTTTGATAAATGCAGATAAAACTATATTTATGAAATTCTACTTTTAAAACTTCAGAAAAAACAAACTTCTTTCCAGAACCTAAAATTTTCTCAATATATGTGTTTGTTAAGCATAATAATTTTTTCTCCTACTTTGTTAAATATATAAAAAGCTTATATTATAACTTTATAATGTCTAAACATTTGTGTCAATTCTGAGATTGTTTCCCTTCACTCTTTTACTCTTTCTCATGCATGCATTTTTCTGCATTTTTGCATACATAATAAATATTTTTCTGTTGCTAGCTAGTGTCATTTTTATATTATTAGGTGTTGGTTATATTTTTATTCCTTTCAGTATTTTCTAGCCCTTTAAATATTCTCAAATTCCATCAAATATTTAAAAATTATACCCTTGTGTATTAAAAATTTAAATATAAATTTAGGACTCATGTTTTTGAAAGCATGTAAGTATTCCAGGCATTGAATAGTGTCACAATTAAGCCAGACTGTCTACCTGATTGGTATGAGAACTGACCGGGTAACATATAAAAGACACTTCTGTGTGTGCATGTGTAGATCATAGCAGCATGACCCTGGGTCCTGTATTTGATCTCTCATTTCTTCTCTGTCTGCCACTTTGCTTCCAATCACCATGAGGTGAGTGTCATTCTTCTATCAATTCTTTCACCATGAGGTTTCTGCTGTCCATGAACTGAATCCTCTTAAACTGCCAGACAAATAAATGTCTTTTCTTTAAATTGTGGGTGTCAGGTAATTTTCCCCAGCAATAGAAAAGTTGAACAACACAGAAAATTGATACCAGAGAAGTGAGATTGTTGCTATGACTGTACCTGACCATGTGGTTCAAAAGACATTGAACTTGTTCCTGTGGAGATCTTTGAAAAATTATTGGGATAAAAGCCAGAGACACTTTGGAGTTGCATAAGCAGAGTCTGCTAGGTGATTATTCTGATCAGAACTCTGAAGACCAGAATGTTGACAGGAACGAGCATATTAAAGGCTCATGAGCTTTCTGTTTGAAATGAGAACACTAATGGAAATTAAACCACTGACAACACAATTTACATTCTGACAAAACATTCTCCTTTTTGCCCAGGTACCATGACTTTGTGGGAGATGGTGTTTGAGGGTACTGGACTAACTGATCTGGTGAGGTAAATTGCAAGGCAGCCCAGTGTTCAAGCTGCAGTATGATAATGCTGGTTGCTTTTAGCCAGGCTTTTTAAAAGTGAGATTTGAAAGAAAAATCAGAGCATAACATTTTTAAAAATTTAAAATTTTGACCTCAAAAGAATTGTGTGCAAACTTGGTAGTGTGATTGCTGAAGATATTAGCGACATTAAAAAGAAAATATGTACTTTGAAGTGAGATGAGAAGAAAGATACCTCTCAGGCATCTAAGTAATGAACAAGACCTCATGCATCACATGCTGAATGCAGTAAAAGCTTAAAAATTTTACATGAGAGATGAGATTGTGGATACTTGCTCAAGAAGGGATGGCTCAGGAATTAGTCCTCTGGGGTTCATGTCACCATATTCACCCATTCAGACACTGAGAGTTTACAATAACCATGGTACCAGGGTGCCTGGCTGTTGTTCATGCTGATAGCAGACTTGAGCATTATCCGTGTAATGCTGTATTTCAAGTATGCAAAATGCAAGTTGTAAGGTCACAGAGGCTTCCACATATATTTCAAAAGAAGCCCTGTGAGGCCAGGCAGAATATTTGGTAGGGTTGGAAGTCCTGCTGAAAGTCCCTAATAAGGCAGTGCGTGAAGCTGTGGAAATGAAACTGAAGGTCTAGTGGAGACTACAGGAAGTTAGAGAAGCCAAAAATGTGGAACAACTGCTGAAGAAAGCTGCAGAATGTGAATTGAACCAGCTTGAGAGAGGCAGCTTGACTGCAACCAGCAAAGCTATGGTGTTTAGGCAAAAATCGCTTTGGAATTTGCATCTTGTAAGTATATTCCATGATGATATCCTTGGCATTAAAGGATTTTGTGTTTTCCTGACAGGCTTCTGGGCCTGCTTTTATCTGACCCTTTTCTATCCCTCTATTCCTTTCTTTAGGAATGGTAAGGTTTACCTTGTTCCATTGTATTTTTGGATTTAGTAACTTGGTTTTTGCACTTTATAGTTATTCACAGCTAAGAGTTTTCCTTGAGTCACTGAGGAGACTTAGATTTGCACTTTTGAGAAATGATGAAACTGTTGAGATTTTGGGGGAAGGATTATTGCACTTCTGGTTGTACATAGGACCATTACATCATGGTAGCAGAATTATGATCTTGTTATTGTCTGCATTTGGTGATTGAGTATGCTTTAAGAATATATGTTTCAGTGCCATGCTGATAAGTGATGCAATTTGCCATTTAAACTGGATTGTCACCTTGGTTGGCTTAAAAGTTACACAGGGGTAGCAAAGCACACTTTTGGATGTGTTTGAGTGTTCAATGGAGACATGGTTTTGGCCACTATGTTTTTTCTTTGGAGCCTTCTGCTCAGGCACTGTTACCCTTGTCTGCTCTGTTCATCAAGAAATGAGCCCCTTTCCCATGAAGTTTCTGCTTTGGAGCCAGCCAACCACGGACTGAACCCTCTGAAAATGTGAGACAGATAGACCTCTCCTCCTTTTATGAAGTGGGTGTTAGGTATTTTTTTCAGTAACAGTAAATCTGACCAATAAAATTAGACTCCTCCAAATTCATGTCTACTTCAACTTCAATATGCATATTTATTTAATAAAGAGTACTTACCTTTCTTTTCAAATATGATTAATTAAATATTTGAAGATGACTTCATACAGCATTCAGTATGCCCCTCAAGTCAAGGATTCCTGGCAAGCACAGAAATCTGGGTAAAAAACTGGGAATAATTTCTCCCACAGAATCTTCAGAAGGAACCAACCTTGCCAACAACTTTGTTTCAGACTTCTGTTCTTCCAAATTGTGTGAGAATTAATTTATTTTATTTTTAGACACCTAGTTTGTGATAATTTTTTGATGACAGCCCTAGGAAACTAACAAAACATGAAAACAGGCTTAAATTCTTTAAAAGCAAATCCAAGAATTTAGTTACATAAATAAATTTCAATATTAAAAAAGTAGCCACTCATGGTAATCTGCAAAATCCATAATTAAGTAATTTAGTAAAATTTTGCTTGTTATTTTTTTCTTTTGTGAAAACTGAGAATTTTGAGTGTGTTTCTTAAATAAGATTTTTATCTAAGACATAGGCCACGCATGGTGGCACACACCTATAATACCAGCACTCGGGAGGCTGAGGCAGGAAAATCATATTGAGTTTGAGACCAGCCTGGATTACAAAGTGAGCTCAAGGCCAGTCTGAACTGCAGAGCCAGACCCTGTCTCAAAAAGAAAAAAGAAAAAAAAAAAGATTCAGAAGTTATTTCCATCATAAGTTATATTTGTTGATAATTACAATTTTTTTGCATGGTAAAGCAGAGAGTGGAATTTAAACTTTATTTACAGGACACTGCAAAATATGAAATTCTACATAGAAATAAGAAACCCCTTCAGAGGATAAGCTTCATACAGCATGTACAGTTTGGAATCGTTCAAGTATAGTCTTCTTGTAAAAAGTGCTACAATGAAAAACCACATTTAAAAAACAGTTCTTAGTAGAGAAACAGACAAATTTATAGTCAACATAGTATATTACAAAAACTGATTCCTCCCTCAGTTGTATGCCTAGAAGTTAAAAGTACCAGAAGCCCCATTCTAACCTTGGAAGGTATAGCCTTCAGGGGTAGTTTCTGGCACAACATTTTGATCTTCTTCATCTACTGAGAAATATTTCTCAATCAAGTTTAATGAGGACTGGTACATAGAATCATTTTCATGGTTCTGTAGAACTTCAGTCCTGTCCAAGCCGCCACATTCTTGGATAATTATACTAAGCTTCTCATTTTCACCTATTTCTTCAGCGCCTGAAAGACATGTGAAATGGCATCCAGAATAACAATTTTTGTCTTTCACAGTTAAGAGGTTTTTCAATGATGTTATTGTACCACAATGAGCAAGGTATGCAATCTATTCAACTGTCCCACCATTACTATAGTTGGTCACAAACCATACAGCTTCCGTTTGTGTTTTAAAATCTGCCCTACAGAGAACACTGAGGAGGAATGGGATTAATCTGTGATTCACAACTTGCTCTATCTGGTCCTGCCTGGTGGTTGTGATGTTTGACATTATCCATGTAGCTTCCTTTTGGTTATTAGATTTGGGGTGAGTGAGCAGGCTGGGAAAGACAGCAACTGTTCCTGTATCTATCACAATCTGAATCTGTGTGTCTGTTTCAGTGACAGTATTTTCTAAGACTTTTAGCATGGGAGTCATAACGGACAATTCACTTGATCCTAGAAGCTTCACCAGATGTGGCACAACTCCCATTTTTACAACCATTTCAATGCATTCCTTAGGACCATAGGTAAGGTAGAGAATAGCCCATCAGATTTCTGCTAATACTCTGAGATCATTGCCATACAGGGGACCGACAAAAGTAAGAAGAATTTGCTAACAGCATCTAACCGGAGTGCAGGATTCTTGCTGTGGAAGAAGATTGAAAGCGTCCAGGTAAGATTACATAAGTAACCCCCTGTTAAAGATCACATATCAGGAACTGGAAGAAGAGACAAGAGCGCACTATGTCTGATGAGCAAGTCTTGGCAAACTGAACCATCGTTGCAATGTTTTCTAGATCCCAGACAGCTCGTTTACTGATGTGAGCATGGAAAGATGCCAAGAGAGAAATGAGTACTGAGATAGAACCTCCATTCACCAGAGCTTTGGTCTCTTCCGATGACCCGGAAGCAATCTTAGGGAGTGCCCAAGCAGACTCAAACTGAGAAAGACTACACTCAGTTCTGCCTAAGAAGGACAAAAGTTTTGGAATCAGATCAGTCCATATCATGTGGTCTGTGGTGGGGGCTGTTCTTCCAGAGAAAGCAGTTCCTAGCAGCTTGAGTTTCTTGGAACTGGCTTTCCAGATTGCTGTTTACGCTTTTGACAATGTTAACAACAGCCCAATTCACAGTGCTCTGGTTGTTGTGGTTTAACCGCACTGGGGAAGGAACATCGTGGGGAAATGAGCTTGCATTTCTCCCTTTCAGCATCTGGTCATCCTTCTTAGCTTTCTTCAACTCCACATTAACTTCTACTCGTTGCTGCTTCATTTCTGTACTGTCTTTGTCCCCTGCTCTTGAATCTGTTCAGCAGGGCAGCTGGTGAATTAGCATTCTCATTGGTGGACATGGATATGAAGCAGATTGAAAACGTGGCTAGAGCCCAGAAACGGTGTGCTGATAGTTACGTTTTTGAGTTTTGAAGTTACTAAGGAAATACGCAGCTTAGCAATTCTAAACGTCTAATTTAGGAGAAAGTTCAGTGATGTGCTGAAAACTTTCACATTTTGATGGTTATGTGCCCTGCTGGTACTTGCATTCCTCAATTCCTACCAATCGCACTTGAAAACTTTATTAAATTCTGGTTGTTTCAGTCATGACTGTGGTGCTGTGTATATAGAAGAGAATAACTTTTGAAAAAATAAGATTCGTTGTGCGTTTTTAAAATTTCATTGTTTTGTTAATTTCTAATTTGTTTTTGTCTCCTTCACCTTCATTTTCTCAGGCTAGCTTTCTGTTTTTTAGTCCTTGGAAACCATGTCCGTACACTTTAATATTAGTAGTTTGCCTGCCCAGTAGTAAGTCAGTAACAGAGATTTGGGCCGAAAAAGAAATAGCAAGGAGCCCCCAAGAGTACAAGTCTGAGCCCCATAGTATAAATTAACCAGTGGGCCCAGGGTCTTCAACACAGTTGCAGTGTTATAGAAACTATTTAGAAGACCTATAATATCTGAATTTTATAGAATCAACTCCAAATTCCCTCTTTATTTAATAGAAAATATATGTATATCAACATTCTTGTGAATTGGCTATTATAATGGCTATGAGAAATTAACTATGTTATTTAAGCTTAATCACAACTGTGACCCTACATTCTTCTATTTACCTTACCAATGAAAATGAAAAAGATATCTGTGATATTCATTGATGTGGTGATTTTTATCTATTTTTCTATGAAAATGTGAATTGTAACTTTTTTCTCAGCAATACATAAATATGTGAGGATAAATATGCCAAACTTTTATGAAGGTTTTATGTAGAAAGTGGAGACAAAGTTAGTGAAATCTTTAATCTTTAAGGTTTCTAGTCTCCATATTTATGCAATATTTTCCATTTTTAGCTATGCTTTGTAGCTTTATTATTCACCACATTATGTAGAAATTACATTGACTGCTGTTTTGAATTAATTGCTAACATTGTAGAAAACAGATTGTTGCATGAACAATATTCACATTTAATATTTTACATAAGCCTCATTTTGTTTAAGAACTGATAACTAGAAAAGTTATAATTAGATTAGAAAAAAATGTCCTATAAATAAGGTTGAGCTGTCCTTTAAATGTATCTACACAATATTCACATACATTCATTAACTTCAGTTGTAATTGGAAGGCACATAATTAATGCAATAGTTCGGAATGTTCATCAAATTACCACCAATCATCCAAGTTTCTAGATGGTGCTCAGCAACATGGTGCACGGACATCAATAAAATACTAATTATAAATTACTAATTGTGATGTCTCCACAAGGCCCCCAAAACAGCATCACTGTTTAAATTAAATTAAGTTAGTTTCATTGATTTAATTATTGAAGGATGAGCTATTTCAAGCTGTAAAATTTTCAACTGACATTTTAAATTATTTTTACTGTTAAAATTAATGCCAATTCTATGGAATGTAGGAACTACAAATAGAAAGATGTTGAGGATAATAGGTCACACAAATTAACACATGCTTGTTTACTAGATGCCATAAACTGAAAGAAGCATTTAAACATATTCATACATTTTTATTTTAGCTACTTTTCTTTTTAAAGCATAAAAGTACAGGAGCAACGACCTTTAAGAATTTCTAAGCAAATATTTCTTCCATTCCAGGAAAGCAGAAGTCTCTGAGACTTATTCAAACCACAACAAAAACCACCACTGATTTTCTATTAGTATCACGATTTGTACAGCGCTGTTATAATCAACCTGTTTTTCCCCAATTTTAAAGTCTTCCACTATTCATTAGCTAGGTGATCATTTCCTAATAAATCTTTTCATATTACAAAGTGTAGAAGGGTAATTTTTAATCAGTTAAATCACATATTTAAGGAACAAATCAAAATTAATTAACTTCAAAACCCATCAAATTGGAACATGGGAAAATTTAATTTTTTTCCAACTTCGCAACACTAATTTCATTTGGAAACACATGTCAATTATTTAGGCCTATCAGGATTAATATCTCAATTATATTTTTCATTTTCTCACTGATAAGCTGAATACACTTGTAAATGAAAACTTCTTGTTACAGGCAGGCTTCTGCTATTCACACAGGCAGCTCTTCTTGTGAGTGATTAACTCATGTGATCTCCAGTTCTGTGTCCTTAAAAGACAATGGGGTGGAAGGTCAAAGCAGTCAGGGAAACAAACAACCCATAATCATTTAGTAGGATCACCTTAATTATAGATCACCTTTGGAGATTTATTCCTGGAAATTTTAAATTTAAGTAAATATTTTCTAGACTGCGAGAAGCTAAGAGGCATCCCAGTTTACTTGAAAAGTGTAAACGCCCTTCTTTATAGTCTACGTAGTTCTCATACTATAAGAAATTACATTATTTATTCACATTTATGATTAAATCAAAGAATAACAATATATTTCAAATTGAAGTAAACCAGTCCCAAAACAGAATCTATACATGGTCAGGTTTGTAATTTTGTAGATCTCTTAGAACTTTACTGCAGATTTCCCAAGATAACTTTTTTTTTCCATAATAAATATCAGTTAGTATTTTTACAGGGGTGATATCAGAACCTCTAAATTAAGGGAAACATTGTAACTTCCAATCTGTTGGATATCTGATATGGCAAATTCACATTCTCCAAAATTCAAAGAATTAGTTCTAAGAACAACTGAGGTTAAGAGTAGAGTGATAAGAGGGAAGGACGTAGCTCCTGAGAGCAAAAGGGGGCCTGATTGGGCTGCTGAGGACCCCACTTTACAGGAAAATTTCATAGAGCAATATCTACTCATGTGAGTACAGTGTAGCTTACAGCTATGATTAATCAAACAGGACACAAGTATAAATCCTTAGGTAATAGCGGTCCAGTAGAGAATCAAGTCACATAACAAGGGTTCATGGAAAGAACAAAAACTTTTCCTAGGAAATGGTGGGTCCTGACGTCTTGGTCTTGCACCTGGATGACTGACATCTATCTAGGCTTCATTAGGCCTGGTGTTTGTCCTTCAAGGAAGTATAGAGGCCTGGTCATCTCATCTTTATCTTGAGGCCTGGTCTCCAAAAGATGTGTCTCTGACTATAGCTGAGATGTATTTCACCTTTGTCTTGACTCTCTGAAGGGCCTAACCCTATCAGATTGCATATAATATTTTTGCCTAGTTTATATGTCTATACTAGTATCTCCTTTTAAAACATAAATGTCTTTCTCTTCTCACATAGTACATGTTATTTCTGATCCATTTTGCTCTGCTGGCTAGTCTTCTACCTTTTTTCTTCACTTACCTTCAGAGAAAAAAAGGAGTTTTGTCACATGCAAATATCCCTGAGGCAATTTGTGGAAACCTCTCTTCATTTCCTTTTGCTCCTTTGTTTCTAGAAGGCAAAGAATTAAACCTACTTCCTAAATGTGTCATTTCTGGAGCAGAATGCTAAACGCTGGATTTCATGCTTCTCTCAACATGTGTTATCTTTGCCAGTTTTTGAGTTTCAAATTTTCTATTATTTTCTTCTGGATTTTTTCTTGTTAAAGAGATTTGGATTTTAGCTGAATAGAATGGCATTTATGTGAATGCTAATTTATGAAAAGATAACTTGATATAAGTGATATAAATTATTAAATTCATCACTTGGCAAGGTACTCCATTCTTCCTTAGGGATCCCAGTTTATACTGTTATTAACACAAAAAAGTCCTGGAAACACCACTGAAACCTATTTCTAAGAGACATAACTGCTAACGTCTTTCATATGTCACTCCATTGAAAAAATAAGGTGTTTTGAAATCGGTAAGAACTTCTAGGAAAGCACCTTCTGATGAGTCCTAGTTACACAACCATTTTGTTCTAGAATGGCTATGCTATTCTGTCAAGGCAAATTAGGGTAAGTGACATTAACCAAGACAGTCTTAATATTCCTGTCACTTTGACTAAAGTTTAACAATGCTTCCTGCTAACTAGGTACCTGAATTTCTTCTCATTCTGGAACTGGGCTATTTATACAGACCATTGACTTTGCTGTTACCCCAGCCTTTATAGAATCCAGGTACCTGGTCACAGAGCAAAAGTATTCCAAGAACTTATTCTAATCACAAACTCAGCATTCCTAAGAAAATTGTTGCAACTTGAAAACAATGTTAAATGAGATGTAGCAGACACAGGATCTTAAACATCCTGTAGTTTCCCTTACATGAGAATTTTCTCTCTCTCTCTCTCTCTCTCTCTCTCTCTCTCTCTCTCTCTCTGTCTCCCTCTCTCTCTATCTCCCTCTCTGTCTCCCTCTCTCTTTCTATATTTATATATATCCATATATATGTGTGTATATATATATATATATATCTATATGGACTAAGTTCAACTAACTCCTCAAATTATCTACTCCATTGTTTCAAAAATATTTTGATATATATGCTAATTTGTTTCATTTATACTACTAGTTTCCTTTTGTTCATTGAAAAGAAACTTTTGTCCTTTTACTTGTTTGCTTCTTCTATGTGTCTTTTTTATCTATGACTTGTACTGTGCATAACATTTTTGCCATTGTTTTAAGATCGTGATACACAGAATATTAAGTAATGTTATTCTCTAATTATTTTGTTCTGCAATTTTTTTATTTTTTTCAAAAAAGAAGAGTGCTTTTTATATTTTCTTTATTAATACCTACTTGTATTACATTAAAATAAAGTAACAATACAAAAATAAGCCAGTCTCAGTTAATAATGAACTTGATAAAGATCATTAGTCAACGCTCCTTTACAACCTTCAGTACTTTTATAATATGCCTCCCTGAGATAACCTACCATTCCTTGTCACATCAGAGTTACATTGAAACTTATTTATGGTTTGAATTCAGGCTTATTTATGAGTTGAGTTCAGACATTTTTATGGTTTCTCTTCCTTATGACCATCATCTTGCATAAAGTCGTCCTTGCCTATCTAATGTTGCCTACTGGAATTTTCTTTGACAACCTAGATCAATAACACTGATGATAACGTGGTTGTTTCATGCAGTGCTTGAGTAAGAGATATACAGTAAGGGAATGTGAGTGGAATTTGTGATTCCTTCAATAACCGTGAAACATATGGGAGGATGTTGATTCACACCAATGGTCTGAAGTATCACTGACTCCTGCTATTAAAAATAGGGACTGAAAAAAATAAAAAAAAAATTGCTAAAAAGTAAAAAACTAACAAATATATAATTTTCTTTTTCTTTTTCTTTTTTTCTTTTTATTTATTTATTTATTTTTTTGGTACGGGGGATTGAACCCATGACCTTGAACTTGCCAAGCTGGCGCTTGTGCCACTGAGCTAAACCCCTCACCCAACAAATATATAAATTAATAGAAATTATTTGCATTACATTTCGATAAGCCATTTGAAACTCAAGGAAATACAAAATGGATATGTACATCAAATAGAAAAGCTTGACTATAACTTTGATTAATTTATCTCTTCAACTAATGTAAATTACTGTACAACAAAAATTCTCTTGCACATTGTTGTTGATATCAGGGCATATGTATTCTTTAACTACAGGAATGTACCTTTTCTTTACCACCAAGTGTACGCCACAACAACCCATTCTTCTGCCTTACCCTTTACAATAATTATAAAACAAGGTTACACCTGAGATTTTTTACAACTTTAAGAAATGTCATATTTTAAAATTAATACAAATGAAGAATTTGGCTCTATTCCTTCTGCAAGTGTCATAAAGATATAAAATGATACAAGAGAAAGAAACTTTAATTATGTCTGTGTAGTATTGTGCTTGATTATTTTACTTTCAGCTGCATTCATAACTCATGGCATAATCAGAACATTATTTCATCTTACTCCAAAATACTATAAAATATTTGACTCACAAGTCAAATATGTCTTTGGATTTATGTATTAATTTTTCCAGACTAACTCAATTTATTAGTGCTAATGTGTTATTGAGTAGCATGTTTTTAGAGCCTGTGACAATCAATGTTTATTTTCCAAGGAAATATTTAATTTCTTTTTTTGTAAGTATGAAACATCTCCTACAGAAACTCACCATAGATTTGCAATATAGTTTTAATGAGAAGATGATCTCAAAAAAGTACCCAGAAAAACATTCTTGTAAATAAAATATTATAGTCAAAATAGCAAACTGAGCAGTCTGACTCTAGATCCCTTGCTCTTAAACCTTTGTGTTCAGAAGACATGAAAAAGAAAACAAACTATCCTTGGAAAAGCTCACATGTAGTTAGGAATTGAGGATAATGCAGGACTACAATGAAAAGAGGTATGTGATTAGGAGGCATTCACATTTTGAGTGAGTAAGTGTAAATTTTTAAAAAAGTAACATCAAGACCAATAATAATTACGGAAGTTCTGAAAGATAGCATATGTTTAGCACTTCTCATATGAAACCCTCTTCTAAATGGTTTACCTTAATTTATTTTACTAAAATTGGTCCAGTATTTGTTAAAAGTTAAAAAATTTACAGATAAAAAACTGCAAAAAGATATGTGGTTTGACCAAAACCACACTAGTAGTATTGAAAAGCATCAAATAGATTTTTCATTAAAAAAAAAATTGTGATTCCACATAGAAGGAAAAAATATCATATTTTTTGTCTCTTTTCACAAAACCAAAACATTTTTGTAAAAAACCAACTGTTCAGTATATTTGAAATTGAGAATATATATTATCTCTCCAGTAGAGAAAACAAGATTCAGAGAATTATTGAAATCTATTGAAAAGGATATAGCAAAACTCTAGGGCAGTTCTTTCTAAAAATTTTCTCACGTGAACACACAGTACATACCAAAAAGTCCATATACACACATTTGACTTTCTTACACCTCTCCACTTATATATGGAGCTCTTACTTTTATTTCAATAGGATTTTACATCATTTTAATGTGTAATACCTAACAGTAGATATTTCAGATTGAAGTAACAATTAAACATATTTTAGCAGTCTTGAATATACCCAGTTTCACTAAGGATTTTGTGTTTGTAACTCTTATTATCTATTGTTTTCCTTCAAATGCTTTGTGAAAATACATAGACTGTTGTATACTATGGCTGTTTCGATAGACAAGTTTATAGCTTGATCCATGCATTAGTCAACTGTTGGGGACCACAGATTGTAAATTGACATAGAATCAGTCTGAGGCCCTCCTTGCCCTGCCTTGTGAACCAGTTTTGGAATGCAGAAACACCACCTCTTCTCCATCACCATTGAGAACTTCGTGGTCTATGAGACTGTGGCACTCACAAGGCAGGATAAAGTCTCCTGAGGAAAATACAGGGAGAACCCATACCCAGGTGTGGGGATGAATCTTGTTTCCTTTATGATATTAAACTTGCCCATTCAACCACTACTTCTACGCTGTACTTCCCCCACTACACTGGCTAGTAAAACACTGACTAACTGAAGATTCTTGGTCTTTTATTCCCAGAGAACATTATCCATCCCAGATTCCTGTTTCCTTGACATTCTTGTCTCTTGCTCTTTCTTTCTCACCATGCCCCCTGACTCTGGGCAGGAGACTGAGGACTCACTGCAGGAGTCTTTGGTAACTGGTGCCATGGAAAGGGTCACCAATAGTCACCTTTCCCATCATTGTCCCAAAATACAAGATATCCACAAATTAAAAGTGAAGAGGTTCATTTTGCCTCATGGATTCAGGGGTTTCAACCCATGGTTTACTGGCTCCAGGGAAGAAATACAATGGAAAGACATGGGAAGGAAACTCGATCCACCTAGCTAGGCAGGTAAGAAGCAGAGAGAACAGAGAGAACAGGAAAAGCCCGAAAGAGAGTCACATACCATCCAAAGGCCTGCCTCCAGGGTCCCATCTCCAGCAACCAGGGCACCCCTCCTAACAGTGCATTCAACTATGAATTCACTAATGGGTTAATCGGCTACTGAATACAGCACCACCATGATCCAATAACTGTCTGAAAGCCCCACCTCTGAACACAGAAGACTTTGGTAGGACATTAGAAATCTAAACCCTAGCAATCCCATTTTAGTTTTGGTTTTGGTTTTAGGTGCTGCTTTCTTGGTTAAATTTTGTAAAGAAGTTACCATGAGAATATATGATAGAAATTTTCTTGTTAAATTGTTGTAGTCAGGTACTCTCATGCTGGTCTCTTAGTTTCGTTTCTTATAATGGAAGAGAACCATAACAGTTGTGTTTTGAACTTCACCTTCTTCTACTACCTATAAATGCTTTTATATCTTGCAGAAAAGTTATAACTTCCCTTTTATATTACCTATTAAATCTCCTGTTTAGATGTTACAGGGATTTTGAAGGTATGGTCTTTGATGCTCTGTATTAGAGCCAACGTCTCAAAAATGGAACTTTCTTTTGAACAAGTATGGTTTGAAGAAGCACAGCAATGTGTCTTCAGTCAGAATGGTTGGATGTGGAGTTAATGGATTTCTTTTTACTGCTACAGCTTTGCAACTATAGAAAATTGTTTCCTGAATGTGTGACTGATTGTGTTATCTTATATTTGGTACACTCTCATGCAACAGAATTAAAACAATATTTACTATTTCCTTTTTCAGGTTAAGCCAATTAGATTATTAAGTTGTGAAAATTCAGAAAAATGTCAAGTAAGTAAAATATATTTCATAATAAGATGGAACATCTTGTATTAAAGCATACATGAATAGTCATTAGCATCCATATACAATCAGACATAAAAGAAATTATTAGATAATTTTGTCTCTCCTTTGATTTGCAAGTGCTACTTTTAAAACACTGATTATATTCTGCCATCAAAACAGTATCTTTTTTTTTTTTTTCTATTGCACTAAAGAACAGGACATAGAAAATTTCTCATCTGAAAAAACCAGTTACCACACGGCGGGTTCTCTATACTGTACACTCTTCTCACCTTTGTGAAGTGAGCGAGATGTAACAGCAGTGCGCCAAGAAATGCTGAGTGCGATTAAAGTTCATTTTCAAATGCATTTCACAGCTCTTTGTGGTGACAAGACTTTTCTTATTTGATTTGCTTGCAGATTGCCAGACTGGCCAAAATGACAAAGTTGACAAAGTTTTTCTATCCTTTTGAGAAAAAGCATTCTGAATGACGAATAAAATCAATTATGTAGAGAATTATAGTTCTCACAGGGCCATTTTCAGATTACATTTTTATTGTGAATTGTTCTTTTGAAAATAATGTAGCAGTCATAACAAAAAATGGTCATATAGCTTGTTTCTCTCAATTCATTGAGGAGAAAGTTTTGTGCTATTAATTTTCTGGACAATGTTTCATGTCTATATCCTATACTCTAAACAACTACCATGAATATAACAATATGCAATGTATCAATTATTGCTGCTTTCCTATTGGCCTATTTTGAAATCCTGCTTTACTGTGACCTCTTACTTTTTTCTGTTTAAAATAAAATTTAAAAAGAATTATTTTAAGAAAAAAGGGATAGAGGGAGATCAATTTATAACTCTAAAAGTAAGAAGCTAATGTGGAATTTTAAATAGGTGACAGTAAAAGTAAGAAGCACTTTTATTGAAACGATTCTTTGCTTCTAGTGATTGCTTTGTTTCTTTTTATTTCCTGATTAGAAAATATGGACATAATGATTATATAAAAAAATAAGCACACCTGGAAATACTCCAATTTCACAGACAGATTTCAGGATTCTTTTACATACAGGGTTTTTAACTGTGCAGTTTTTTGTTTGTTTGTTCATTCGTCCATGTTTGCAGACCACATTACTCATTAAGAGCTGATACAGGTGCACAACACATCTCAATTCTTTCACTTCTCTTTTTAGTCTCCTCCTCTCTCATACAATTGTTTTTAATATTATATTCCATACAAACTGATCTAATCATTCTAGCTCTTCATCAAATATTCTTCATGTCCTTACCCGAATTCATGTTCCATTTTTGGAAACCATATCTCAGAATTTTTTGAAGTTGCCATATATATTCGTAATGTTTCTTTACCTAAGGTAGATAGCCAATTTTTTGTTAATTTTTTATTTGAAAATTTTATATTGTTTCTTTTTTTAATGGACATTTGTATACAGCACTCCATACACAAAATAAATCTAAGAAGCTGAAACTTATTTAAGGATTATTAAATCTTAGCAAAAACATCTAGGAGCACACACTACTCTGCTATCAAACAATCTCTCAAAATCTCACTAACAGGTGAATATCAACCTACAGGTTTAGGCAGAAAGTTCTTAAACTTGTATTTTGAAATTCCATTATTCAATATTTGAACACATCAAAATGCACATGGAATCATAATAAAAATGCACAAAAGAACTAATAGGAATATGCAAGACTCCCTTCAACTGTATCCTACCTACAGTTCCTAGGTTTTAGTATCAGAGAAAATTCATTAACAATTCCTATTTTGTTTGAAATCATATATGCTTCTATAAAATAAAGCCAACTATATTATTGTTGTAAGTACCATAGCTTAGATACAGTGCATTATGGACATTATAGAAGGCTCTATTATTCATTTCACAGGAAACCTAATGCTTCATTGAAAGGATTCACTTCAGTGTGCTAACCCAATATTTATGTATAAGCATTTAGATATTTTTCTCAAATCCTTTCCTATTACAGACAACACTGCAATGAATATCTTTCTCATTTTGACCCCTATCATAGTAGGACCTGATAAAAGGACTAAAGCACAAATAATTTAGCTGGCAGTGATCTCAGAAACAAACAGATTAAGAAAAAAGTTAGAGAGAAAGAAGAGAACCTAATAAAGTTGAGGGTTTAAAACCCTTACCACTGCCAGCATTTGGAGTTCAGTTCTTGCTGGGAAATTCCTGCACACAAGAGACAATTTGCCTCAGAGTTAATCCTAACTTGGTGCCAGGAAGCCAAGGCCCTTGCATTCCAGCTCATCTTTTGAGCCACTATTGATTAAAACCTACATACAACGAATTAGCTTTTGGATCTTTCTATTCATGGTCTCAACATTATCTGGTACTCAGAAAAATCCTCAAACATAAAATACAGATTTTCACAAGAGGTAGTCTTACTCTTGTAAATATGTATAGGAAATATCGATAGAATACTGACACTCTTTCCTGCCATATTTTTACTGATATGCATTTTTATTCAAAGGTTGTGATATACCTATTTTTCATTTTTCAAATGAATTTATTTTCTCCCACCAGCAATGTGTTAATAGTTCCAACACATTTTACCATCCTCAAAACTTCAATACCCTTCACGATATTTCATAAGATAATACCTGAAAAGAATGTCATTTCAGTTTAGATTTAGTTTTAAGTAATTTAATTAAGGTTGAGAGCAAGCACTTAAAAAAAGCCTGAGTCAATTTATTTTTTCCATGAACTGTTCACATACATACTAATTTTAAAACTCAAATGATTGGTCTGCTCTTTTCAGTTTTTAAAGACTCACCACATACTGCAGAAATAAAAAAAATGTTATTTAAAAGGAATTATACTTGACTAGCTTCATCCAAATGTTTTGAATTTCAGGCATTTAACACCATGAAGAAAAATAGCACAGGTTTTCAAAAATTGCTTGTTTCATGGATATTATTAAGCTCAAGGGAGAAATCGCCAAATTTGTACTGCAGGAAGTCCTTTAAATTTAAATTCTCTCCAGTACCTTAGATGCTTTTTAAAAATCACACCATAATATTTTCCACACCTTAAGTTTTAATGTTTAACAATTTTATTCTTTCGATTATAATATAGTTCCTAAAAGTGTTATTAACTGCTAAGGGTCATTACAGAGCAACTCAGTAAGACAGAAGCAGAAAGATGAATGCAGGATTGTAGCCTGTAAAAGTCTTAGAAGACCCAGGGAAATCTAAGAATTCAACCAAGATTCAGGAAGAATGAGATTGAAATGGTCAGAAAAAAATAATCAGGACGTTTCTAAGAATGGCATGAGCAAAACCTGACTATAGGCGTGAATATACTGTGCTTGTGATATCTAACATCTGTTAAATAGATCAGTGAGTGACAGTGAATTCATAAGGTCCTAATTATTGATTCTTTGGGCATGAGGAGGCTGGTTCTTGAATCTCCCAGAAGAAAGCTGAGTAAATAACTGTTTCCAAAAGCTATGCTGGTGAATTTTTGCAATTTTTATTAGAAGTGTGTGAAATAGGAAACAGGAAAAAGAAAAGAAAAAAAAAGAAAGAAAGAAAGCGGAAACAGGGTCACCAGATAAAATAGTAAGTAATGTGTGGCAAAAATTACACTGGAAAGTATTGCTAAAGTTCAAATATCCTCATAATGTACATATAAAAGAGTAAACCAGAATCCTGTGAAACAGTAATCAGACAAAATCACATCTTGAGATTATCATTCAGTAAATATTAGATTTGTCTTTTCCTGGCCAAACCTAATCATTATTTTAAGCATCATTTGATTATATATATATATATATATATATATATATATATATATCTTCTATCATTCCAATATCTCACTCTAAATGTATGAAACTAGCAAATATTTAATACTAAAACTTAGATTTGTTATCATTTTCCTAATTTGTTCTTACATACAAAAATATACTTTTCAAAGTTTGTAAAGAAAACTTTGTGAAACACTGTTTTATCATTTAATTTTACCTTTGCAGCATCCAGTCTACAATGGGATTTCAAGATGATTTTAGTAACCTCTTTCTCACTAGAGGATGAGATGCTTCATTAACTGGAACATTAAGGAAACTACTGTATTTCTTCTCTAGTGAGAAAAAGAATTTCTACCATACTGGTTCAAGCTGAATGAGTGACTAGTCTATTTTTCTTGTTGTTTTCATATTTTTAATAAGCAGTTGTGACTGACCTTAATTCTTCTTGCTTTAATAAAACATCATAAATGATTTTTAGAGCCTCTCATTTTGTTGCCTCATTAGTTTACTCTTTTGATGGATTTCTAACTTTTGTGTTCCTGTTTCTTTTGCCAAGTCCTTTTTTCTCTTTTGTCTCACACTAGTGTTCACCACTTAAAACTTCGTACCACTTGAATGTTGATGAATGTTCATGGAAATAAATCAGTGTATTAGAACCACAGCAACTGGACACTTGAAAAACTGATGTGATTGTTAAGGAAGTGATTATGAACAATGAAATAAGATTTGCAGCCTATTTTTCTCATTCATCACAATGTTTTTCATAAAAGTATGTGTCACAGGGTTGAGAAAAGATGCTTAATATAAAATTGACTTTATCATAACATTGAATGCGTACTCCAAGTTCATTGACAATGTAGTAATTCACTTTGATCTTTAGGTCTCATAAAAAAGAGTAATAAGATTTCTTTATTTTTAGATAATAACATTTCATAAATTTAAATCAGGTCATTCTGCAGAGCCACTATACATGACTGAAAATTGAGTAATTGTAAGAGATTAGTATGATATCAAATAAACTCAAGAACTTTGACACAATTCTGGTGTGACAAAGAATGCTATCTGATTATCAAATATATTTTATCTTAGTTTTTGACACACAGATGGGAGTTTTTCATCTTTTCTTGCAGGTAACAGAAGCTACAAGGCTAAGTTCTAGTCAGAAGAATGCAATCTGATGTACTACACCCCAACATATTTTCCATAAATAATTATCCACATGCTCCACACCCAGGACCTTAAAAATCAGGCTCTAAATGAGGTAAAATACATGGAGAGAACATAAGCTCTAAATTGCTGCTTAGAGTAAACCTGTCTGGCAAGGAAAACCATTCATTTTAAAATTTTCATGAACAAGAGTTCATACTTCTTTTGTTTAGTTATTTTTTGAGACAAGGTCTCGCTATGCAGTTCAGGCTGACCTCCAACTCAGGACGATCCTGCTTCAGCCTCCTGAGTGCTGGGATTACCTGTGTGTACCACCATGCCTAGATTGTGATTTATAGATTAAAGCTGGTTGTCTGATTTGAATGAAAATCCACAGGAACCAGAGATGAAAAGTTGCTGTTTCGGTCGATTTGGGTACTACAACAAAATGCCTTAGACTGGATAATTACAAATAATAAAAATTTATGTTCACACTTCTGGAGCTGTATAAGTCCAAATTAAAGGCACCAGCATATGTGTTGTCTATGGATGACTTGCTTTCTGCGTCATGGATGGCATCTCCTGCTGTGTCCTCAAAGCACTTATGGAGAAATATCTCCCTAGATTCCATTCTAAAGGGTTATTTCTTACTAGAAATAGTACGAAACTAGGATTAAGGGTGCCCCAACCTGTGTATGAGTACTCCATGCCCTAAGAAAGGGTACTGTGGAAAGAATATAAGGGACAGAAAGAGGATACTGTGGTCACTTGATTGCTGCTTACAACTTCAGTGCCTTCCTGTCTTCTGCCTTTAATGAACAGTTTGTCCTCTACAATACCTCTTTGCCATGCCACTCTGTCTTGGAGCCAGCCAACTATGAACTGAAACCTCTACAAACAGTGAGCTACATAAATCTTCCCTCCTTTAACTTTGGGTGTTGGATATTTTGTCTCAGCAATGAGGAAGTAACTAAGACAGAAGGCTTACTGGTTTGTACTTCAGTTGAACTTCTAAAGCTCTGGTTTCAGACACAGAATCATAAAAATACAATCCTTTATATTTCATATTGAAAATATAAAATATTCACTACAGACACTTGAGAAAAAAGACTTACATTGATTAATTTATCTTCCTATATAAATTCCTGATATACCATGGTTGAAACAGTCAAAGGCAGTATGGGGTTTTAGTTTTTACTAATTTCAAATTTAATCATTTCATTTCATCTTCTCTTTTTCTCTCTATTTTCTTTCAAACTTAGGTATTGGCCTAAGTTAAAAAAAAACACTCGATGTTAAGAAAATGCATTGCTCTAGAAAATATGTATCTCAATAAACTGATATCCTTAAATTTGTAAGTGTACTAAAGAACACTTCATATTATTTCTAATTCAAGTTAATTTACATTTTGAGAAATACTTATTTTCATGGTTCATCCCACAGTCACACACTCTAGATTTAACCATGGCCTTGAGATTTCAAAACACCTTCCATTACAATAAGAAGGCAAATGGAAAAATTTTCAAGTAAAAATAGCATTGTAAGTACTTGTATCTATTTCACAACCTTGGGACACCAAAGGGAGGAAAAAAAGAGATTGAGGGATATAGTTTTTCTTAAAGTATAATGTTACAAAAAGAAATAACACCTGAAAAAACAGCATAGAATCTTGAATTTTGTACAAAGAAGGTTAGTCATTACAAAGCCAGCTTCGTGAGTGTGCCCTTACCATTGTCACCCATACACCCAACAGAAAGGAGCAGTTGATTTAACAGGTTACTGTTGCTGTCATGAAATCTGTAACTGCTAATCATGATAATGTCACCTTAACTGGGTTAAGGAATTCCCACTGGCTTAGTAAAGCATGCATTTTAGTATGTCCTTGGATGGTTTCCAGAGATGGTTGACATGTAGGCAAAAAATCTGAGAGAAGCTCTATCCTGATTATGAATGCTACCATCCAACAGGCTTGTAGCCTAGGTAGAAAAAAAGGGAAAGAAGCTAGGAAATTTGAAGAGTTCTATTGAGTGTCAGTATGTGTATGTTTCACTGCCATACCTGTGGACTTCAGTCTCCAATTTCTTCAGCTTTCCAATGCAGACTCATACCAATGACTCTCCAGGAAATTTCATGGACTTTGGTCTCCAACTGTCAAGGTATCCTTGATTCTTCTCATTTCACAAATTCCATCTTCTTGGATTGAGCAACTGGTAGATCTGGTTCTCCAGTGTGTTGCTGGTCATTGTGGACACTTCTACCTCTGATCCTTTAAATCTACTTACTAAATTTTCATGCATGATTATACCTGTATCTATGTCTAAGTGTATGTATGCCTGCATGTATCTATCTATCTGTCTCTCTCTCTCCCTCTCTGTCTCTCCCTCTCTCTCTCTCTCTCCTCTCTCTCTCTCTCTCTCTGTCTCTCTCTCTCTCTCTCTCTGTCTCTCTTTTATCTATCATCTCTCTCTATTTTGTCTTTTGGTTCCTCTAGAAAATTCATACCAATTCAGGCAATAATTGTTAAATGTACATGTATTAGACAGGTTTAATACCACTGTTCCCATTTCGCTTTCCAGGCACCATGAACTAAGCATCTTTGTTCTGCCACACTGCTCCGCTATGACGTTTCTGCCTAAGGATCAAATCCTCAAAACTGTAAACTGAATTAAAACTCTCCTCCTTGAAATTTCAGATGTCAGTATTGTGTCCCTGTGACAGGAGAACTGAATAATACAAATTCTTTTGCCTGGAATGGTGGAGCATGGCTGTAATACCAGCTTTAGAGAGGCTAAGGCCAGGGAATCTCTGAGTTTAAGATCAACCTGAGCTACAAAGTGAGTTTAAATCCAGCCTGAACTGCACGGTGAAATCCTGTCTTAAAAAGACAAAAACAAATGAATGAATAAATAAATAAATATTATTTCATTAAAAAATACAATATTCTTAATGATTCCATTTGTTTTAAAGAAGGCCTACATTTTCATTTTGCATTATAGTCTGGAAATTATGAAACTGAACTTCGGCATATGATTTGGCAAATATAAAAATAAATGTAAGCACTAGCCAAATAAATATAAGCCAAAATCAGATTTATGTTTTCATAGTGCATTGCAGCTGAAGTACTAAGATCAACATAGATAATTGGTTGTTAGGAAGGTGATCTAAAATAAAGGAAACCTGTAGGAAGTAATTTTAAAAAGCAACTAAAACACTATTCCTCTCTTCCACTCCATATAGACTGACACTCCCAGAGATTACTCCTTTTTATTATGTTTCTAGTTTTAGTTCTCTAGGAAGTGAAAAACTCACAAGTTCTCTCAAAAGAAGAAACCAAAAAATGTGTAGGTTGTCGTTAGGAGCATTTTACCGCAAGTGAGTGTGCAGTCAAGTTTTCTATGATGATGGAACTTTAACCAATATGCCCTTGTACTTTGCAGTAAGCACAATGTTAGACTGTATCAGTAGAATGTGATAAAGTTTATATTGGCACTAAAAAGGAAATTCCTGGGCCTGACGTGTTTCTGTTCACTTGTTTTGCCCTCTTTTACCACAGAGCTCTCAATAACTCATTAGATAGATATCCAGTGTTTCTCGTTCCTAATTAAATGCTGCTGTCATCACTGAGACAGCTTCCTCCTTAGTTTCAGTATCACCTCTTGGTAGGGTCCTAATGAATCCACTCCAGGGAACCCAAAGTTAAATCAACTGCTCCTTTATGCTGGGTACATGGGTGGCTATGGTAAGTGTACGCTCACGAAGCTGGCTTGGTAATGATTAACCTCCTTTGTACAAAATTGAAGATTCTATGCTGTTTTTTCAAGTGCTATTTCCTTTTGTAACATTATACTTTAAGAAAAACTATATCCCTCAATCTCTTTTTTTCCTTCCTTCGGGGTCCCAAGTTTGCGAAAATAGATACAAGTGCTTACAGTGCTATTTTTACTTGAAAAATTTACCATTTACTTTCTTTGCTGGGAGACTTCCATGTCACCAAAGGAAATTCTTTAAAATTACTTTTGCTTATATGTATATATATATATACCTACCACTCTGTTATAATTCCTGATATTTCATGTTAAGTATTATCTGTTCAAATCAGTACGTATTTTCTGTCTCTTACTTAACTTTCTTTGACACGGTGAGATGACGTGAGTGTTTTCTAAGCAGCCACATAGTTTTTCAGGATGTGCTAATAGGCAATAGGCATACTTCCCTCTCTAGAGAAGGAAATGTCCATGTTCTCTGGGATACCTTATCATCCCCAGAGACAGTGTTGTCTATATCTCCACACCACATGGGCCGGTCACAGCACCATACAGTGACTTGCAGAGAAGAAACCTTATGTCTAGAAACCTAGAATTCACACGCTGAACTTCTCATTCCCCATTTTATTTATTTACTTACTTACTTACTTACTTACTTATTTTTGTCTTTTTAAGACAAGGTTTCACTATGCAGTATAGGCCAGATTTGAATCACTTTGTAGCCCGGGCTGACCTAGAACCCACAGCAATCCTCCTGTCTCAGCCTCCCAAGTGCTAGAATTACAGCCATGTGCCACCACATCTGGCCCTCATTCCCCATTTTAAATTCAAGTAGACAATGAAGTATTATTGGACATCTGTATGATGCTTTAAAGAAGAGAGCAAAAAAATGGAAAGATATTTGAATGACATAGAAATTAGGGATGGGGGTTTAGCTCAGTGGCACAAGTGCTTGCCTGGCAAGTGAGAGGCCATGAGTTCAATCCCCAGTACCAAATAAATAAATAAATAAATAAATTATATAAGGAGGAGAAAAGTTAAAATATGAATAAATATTATACTGCAAGCATGAAAAAGTGACACCATATAAAGATAAATGCATTATTTTGCTAATTGAACCATAGGAAATTAGAGAAATAATGTGAAAATTAATAAATCCAGTAGCTATGTTGTAATTTATAATTGGAGTAGTCTTAAAAGAAAGCAAAATGACAAAAATAAGGAAAGCAGGAGAAAGATAACATGATAATAGAAATCTGCTCCAGGCAATGCAACATCTGAATAGGCACATTTTAAAAGGAAAATAGACATGAGAGAATATTACATATAAAAGAAAAACAAAATGTCCCTGTAATACACGAAGGTAATTTGACCCATCCGGCATAATATTTGAAACCAGAACCATATTAAGGTACATTGAATTCCAGAAAATGAAAACAAACAAAAATTCAGTAAGATTTGACCATTTTTCCCCTCAAATCTTACAGAATTTTTCTTTGTTTTCATTTAATGGAAAGAGCGATAATAGGGACATAGGAAACTGCATACAATGGGACAATGCTATCTAGATGTTGAATAAGATTACTTCCTACTTTTAATATTGCTCTAAAGGTAAATGTTTGATTGTCAGGAAACAATAAATACTTTTTCCCCAGGATACAGTTTATCATTTTATTAGATTCTTATGAATGGCTTGACAAAAGCATATGACAAAATGACATTAACATTTTTGTGTACTATAAATGAAGTACTAGAATACAACAATATAGTTCTGAGTGGGGGACTAGGAGATGGAGTGACGATGAAAAGAACAGAAACTTTTCAAAAGGCTCAGCCGGTCTCATTTTACTCCTGAGCTACGCGTATCTATGAAGATGGGTACGGAAAGCCGTGCTCTCGTCCTCATCTTTTCTGCTCTGCTCATTGCTAAGCAACAACAACAACAGAAAAAAAAAATGCCAGAAATTTTCATCAACTGAACAAAAATAAATCCAAAACCTTGTTCACTTCATCACTTGCCAAGTTTGCATTTTTGCTTTATTACATTTTCATTTGATATTCTCAAACATTTTTCTCCCCTTTGCCTGGTGAATGTACTCCAGTAAAAAAAAAAAAAAAAAAGGAACCAAAAAAAAGGAAGAGAAAGTCTTGGAATATGTTCACTAGGGATACATTCAAGTCTCCAAGATAACTGCTAATAGAAATCTCAAGATGACAACCATGCCACTGTGTGATAGAGCAAAAGTCCAATCTAGCTCAGCCTGCAGAGCCCCAAAAGATGTTTTTAAAAAGTTGTAACCGATGGAATAACCGAGGGGTTTTAATGTTTTAAGAGATTTGGAGAGGGGTGAGTTCAATAGACAGTGTGGTTTAAAAATTAAGTAAGTCATCACTGCAGACACATAAAAGACAATTTTCAGTTACAGGAATAGAAGAAAACTTGGAGATAATGAAAATGATGCGGATTTGTTGCAAATCCAGCTATAAGTATGATCTGCATTGTTTTCCTAATGTAACTTTGATCTCACCAAAATTACCACAGAATTTGATTAAGAGGAATAGGGAATTCAAGAAAGTAATGGGGAGGGAAGCAGGAAATTGAAATGTTCATTTATGACGGGAAAATCATAATGTTTAAACCTAAAAAAATTAAGGAATATCCAAGAATCACAATGTATACTGGATAAGTAAACTGAAAAACAGCAGGTTAGTGGAAAAATAACAGCAGAAGAACCTTCAAATAACCCTTGGAACTGATCAAAATCAGGGTTTAATGTGCTCATGTGCCATAGTAACACTTCAACAATATTGCCATTGTTTTAACGAGTTACATTTGAAAAGTATTATTGTAGCTACATCTGGTTTGTTCCACTTTTATTTCAAGTATGTAGCAGAGATTTGGATATATGAAATATTAACTACATTGAGAAACTAACTTGAAATATTATGTAATATAAAATAATGAAAAAAATATACAACTGTGAAAGAGAAATTTTTGCCATTTCCTGTAAACACATTTTCTCTAAAATTAAATGTAGCTTGATCATTATTTACACAGAATATTAGGTCTCCTGAAATGTTGCCTGTAATAATAAAAATCTCTATTTTTCCATATGCCACTCATCTTCATTTCAGTTTCCTTTTTTATAGCAAACAACTCCATTTTATTAGTGAATCTCTTTTCTTGTTGTCTACAGGATTATTCATTTACTTTGGATTGCATTCCTGAAATAGTGTTCACTTGATTGAATCAAATATTGATGATTTTTAATAAACTAAACACATGAGGATTCCCTAAGAACTGAGCTCAAAGCACTTTCTTGATCATTATATAGATCAAAAATAATAGTTCTGTCAGATTAATGAACTTAATGAGTACACCAGCACCCATTTATAAATCTCCTGAAATTAATAAATATTTATTCTTTATTGTTTTTGCTGACCTAGAAATTAGCAGGGTTTCATTGTTCATTTGTGGCAACAAGTAGAAGTGAAATATTTGCATAAGTATTGCAATATAAATGCATGGGACTTTTTCCTGTTTAGTTTTTCTTTTGTAGACAAAACTTCAGACAACATATTAATTAACTAATTCATATTCAATTTAAATTGTAGAGTAAAATAAAAGTTTGGGATTTTGAAGTGGTATAAATAGTTTGCATTTTTCAGTTTTGCAGAGAAAGGGGACAATTTTACCATTTTCATTTTATCTTGTCTCACTCAATCCATGAAATATATTTAATTAAAGATGGCTTTAGAAGAGACTTTCCTATTAATTGTTCTCTCCATAGAACTTTCTGGACTTAAAGGTCTTGGCATCTTTTCCTGGGTGACTCTATCATATCCCAGTTCAGCTCTCGGTTTGTACACCAATAGGCAAAAAATGATATTAATAATCTGAGTTTGTGAGCAGTTTAAATTGCCTGAAATATTGCTTGTCTTCTTTTTGTTAGACTTACTCAATTAAAAACAAGTTACATTTTTAACAGGGAATCTCAAAAGAAAGTTCTCAAATTTGAAAGGAAACCAAGCTAGAGTAGCTGAAACACTCCTTTTAATTCCAAAATGACTATGACTTTTGAAGTCAGTAGCATTCTTAGAAATATTTCCGCTTATCAGTCATATCTTGTATGCTAAGTTCAAGATATGGCTACAAAGCATGAAAGAGATAAATATACATAAATAGTTACATTACAAAAGACACATTTCAAAATTGTTTTAAAATTTTATGCTCCTTTTTCGAGACTTCAAGTCCATATTAGATAATTTAAAGAGAAATGAAGGTTCGATTTGCATTAGTATCTTAAAGGATATACAATAACTCAAAGTTCTCAGCCATTATATTGGAATTCATCCTACATGGACTTTAGATAATTACAAATTTAGCTAATTGAAAATGTGGTAATTGAAATTTGAATTTTATTTTTAGTAACAGATTCAATTTTGAAATAGTCTATGTGTTGGTTACTTTTCTCTCATTGTTGAGACGAAATACTGGACACCCGAAGTTAAGGAAGGAAAGGTTTATTTAGCTTGCAGTTTGTTGAGGTTTCAGTCAGTACTCAGCTGGCTCCAAGGCAGCATGACACATGGAGAGAAGCAACAGTTCATGGCATTGGAAAACAGCAAAAGCAACACAAGCAAAAAGGGAAGGAGCACAAGAGAAGACTGTTTCTATTCCTTATACTGTATGTCGGCTACGCACCCTAGGATGGGTGTGGCAGTCACTCTCATAATCCCAGCATTGGACCATAAGTCAACCACAAATTCTAGAAGCCTGCCCCCACGACCTTATGAGGGTTTGGGAAAACACCCAGGCACAAACCATAACATAATATGAAGAAAGTTATTGGGATTAAATATAAAAAAATATAGTACTTGAGCATGAACCTATCACTCCATTTAGGCAATTATTTATTTCCCAATCCAGTATCAGGACTAGTAATATGCTTATGGTCTTCTATGGAAAACGTGTTCACTTATTATTTTTGTGGAAATGTCACAGAATTTTTTTTTAATGGCAAAGAAATTGTGTGAGTTTTCCTTTTTGTATTTGTCCGATTTTGTTTTGCTTTGGTTAGTGTTTGGTTTTTTTGTTTGTTTGTTTTTGGTTCTTTAGTTTTTGTTTTTTAATCCAAAGTCTAGATCTGTCACTTCTACTATATAAAATCTCTTTTATTAGTCTATGATTTATTTTTTCCATACTACAAATCACTTTATTTCTATAATTTTTTTCTGGTTTTCTCATATATCATTCTTTACTCCTTATTGGTCTTCAACTGTTCTCAAAGGTAAATCATCTGAAATCTAAAAGATGTTATAAGCAGAGATAGTATTTTTTGTTTTATTTTTTATTTTATTTTTTGTTTATAATACACTTTTTATTGTCATTGCTTCTCACATTCTATTAGATATTGGGCAACATGAACAATCTACGAGGTACAAGCTCTGAAGGACTTAAAAACCAATGAAAACTTTCATGGTCACAGTCTCTTAGGACAAAAGCAGGATTTATGTACAGCTCTCCTTGATTCTAAAATCCACATTCTTTCCCCACTTGAATACCACCAGGGACTCCATACCTTTTGCTTTCCGTGATTTCCCAGTGCTTTAAATATTCAATTACTCCTTAACATCTCTCTAAATGCTCTCCAGATTTTCTAAATCCTGGTTGAGAGTGGGACCTGGATCTGTTTAGAGCTTCTTGATGACAAGCAGGTCCATCCCTGGAGGAAGTTTCTACCTGGGATGGACAACAACATAAAGCACAGTGCTACGAACATTTTCAGGGTGACATGGTTAAAACGAACATCAAAGTTAGGCTGCAAGTAGGTGTATCTGGGCTTTTCTCATGGAGGTAAAGTGTTGGTGGATCTGAGTTGATTTGTGTATGAGTTCACTTGGCTGAGAGGGAAGTTTGAGTTCTTAGCCCACGATTCTTTCATCCCTGCTGTTTGCACGCATGTGCCGAGGGGTTGGAGTACAACTGGAGTGTCCCTGCCAGAGCATGAGAGGGGTGGACAAAGGGATCTGAGATAGTATTTTTTAAATCTACAAAAATAGTGCTTTATATTTTTTCCTCCTTCTTTGTGAGTAACAGAAAATATGATTAACAAAAAATTTAGACTGTTAGCGACAAAGTGAATTAGAAGAATGCATTTACTCAGAACTTTTAATAAGGTAGAAGTTGTCTTAAATTTGTTTCAAAATGGATAACATGCAATGTACTTAAGCAGCAGATGCTGTTATTCTATAAAGGGAATGAATTCTTCAGGTCAGAAGGACACATAAAAATATTGGAGCAAATTTGTTAGAATAAAGCATGAGAAATGATCATATATTAAAATTTTAAATCTAAAATAGGAATTGAATCAGAGAAATTCTCTTGAATTCTGTAACCTTCAGTATATTTATCCACAAGAATCAGTTCTGATTATTTGTGAAATTTCTTCCAATTCCAAAAGCATTATATTCAAAGAAATGCTCCCATCTAGCAAAACTTGTGTTCATATTGATCCATTATTGAGAATAATGAAAATTGTTAACAAGCCTTCCTTTTAAAAAATGCATTATGCTAGTGTTAAAACTAAAAAAAATGGTTTTTAAAAATGACAGTTAAGTTCATCTACAATACCACACATTCTCAAAATAACTTTTATCTCTCTTCAGACATTCACGAGAAACAACCTCCCCAGGAATTCATAAATGAAGAGAAGACACATAATAGACTCCAAATAGCTAAGGTTGTAGCTCAGTGGTATGGCATTCTGCCCAGCACATACAAAGCCCTGAGTTTGATCGCCAGCAGCGCCAAAGAAAAGACTATACTCCAAGATATTAATGCTTTTGCAGGAATATTAAATATTATGCAGCACAACAAATGTTTGATTTATTAAGCAAAATTGACAAAAATCAGTAAATGTTTTATGAATCCATTTGAGTTAAAATAATGATGGTGGCAAAACTTAAGAGCTAACTACCTATGGAAGTAATTCATTAAAAAATATTTAAATGTGAAGACACATCTTGTATAAAAGAGTATCAAATGTTAATTTTCTAAACCTCTGCTGAAATTTTATTGACCTCAGATGAAATGGAAAATAACTGTTGATCTACCTACATTATTTATTACATTTGTTTCCAAAATATTTTATGTGACCTTGGACTCTAAAACATTGAGAAGTTTAACAGGAAATTCTATTTATCACCATACTATTTGTCACTATAGCTCAAGTCTTCATTCTGATTACAAATGATGTTGAAAGTGTGCAACTTGGGAAAGATAGAAATAAAAGGGATAATGTTGTTTTTCAGTTCTAGGTGATGAGAGTCTAAATGTAAGAGAAGAAAAGATTAATTGAATGCAAAATTTGCCATAGATAGTATTACCATAAAAAACTAGTATCTAGATTACATTACCAGACAAGCGATATGGAAGGATAGAAAAATGGGAAAGAATTTATGAGATAAAGAGGAGCAAATTCTGAGTTGCTCACACCTGATGTGGGTGACTATATTCAATTAGTTAAAGCAATCTCTTTTATTCTGTGAAATTTTCATGACAGTAAATTGAGTAAGCCTTCATAAATGAAGAAAAACTTCTCAGTGAATATTTAATTTTCTCTTGAAGACTGTGAGATCCTTCTGATGTACATCATTATGATAAAGTCAATACACAAGACCAAAAAGGGAGCATGAAATTTCTGTTTGATACTTGCTTTTAAAAATGTGAGGGTATGAACTACCAAATAATAGATCTATTGACGTAAAGACTTGTCATCCATTATTAAGCTAAGAATGTTAACATAAGTCTTCATTTTATTTGAAAATTGTGAACGGTAGACATAACATAATTATTTAAAAATCAGGAAAGCGATGTGTTAAATCTGACATCCTTATGGAAACCCAGGAATATTTTCACCTCACTATTATGCTTCCTTCACTTTTTTGTAAAAAGGTTTTAAGTACATTCTTTCGTCATTTTAAAATAAAAATAAATGTTCAACAGTAGAATAGAATCTTTCTTCCTTTTTTCCTTGATATAAGAATGAAAGTATTTATGCAGCATGAATCAGTGGTGTGGTGCAATGCAGGAACCATCTGGTCAGAGTGAAGTGTACTTTCATTTTTAGCGCCTGCTATGTTCAGTACCATACGCCACAGGGTGAAAACCCCAGTACAGTGGCCTTTATAGAGTTTAATGTAACTGAAACTCTGATAACAAGGTTATCTATTGCCTGACCCACAGTGGGTCATCATGGGGACTTGAAATCATAGAGAAGTGACAAACTATGGCCAGGTCACAATCATACTAGTAGTCTCTCATATTGTTGCCAGAACATGGATATTTTAATAAATAGTACAAAGTAAATGTCATCAGAAATTCTTCACATAAATAATACAAGTAAGGTCAAAAAGTGTGATCAAAACAAGCTTTTGTCACAGTAAATTATGAAAAAAATTCTTTGGTTTGTGTGTGTGTGTGTGTGTGTGTGTGTGTGTTCTCTTTATGTCCAGGAGTTTGACGTTGGGTACCGTGACATTGGTGCTGCCTGAGTTCATGTATTCTCCTCTGTCTTATTTCTCTATTTCCTTGTGCTAAATTCATACAAGTAATGCTGGTGTTTTGCTTTTTCTTGGACCTGAAACATCAGACTAAACATACCACAGCATTAATATACTGAGGTAGGAGTCACAATAGCTCTCACATAAACTTTCTTACCACTGAGAAGGTGGCAGGGCAAATCATTAAAACCCACACACCTCAATTTTCTTATCTAGAAACTGGGACTAATAGCACCTACATTTTTACATTTCTTGCCTACTCCACAGATATTGTGCAATAAATTTGTTATGCAAGTGTGTTTTTAAAGTTAACATATAGATATTAGCTTTATGGAAATACCACTATAACTTATTTGACTTTTATGAATGCATGGTTGTAATATAGAATAGTAATCTTTGTTTTGGAGATATAGCATATCTTGGTCTTTTTCTATTCCTTTACCCTTTCCTTCTTTTCTCTCCTTCCTATTAACTCCTCACCCATCTCTTAGAATCTACCTTCTAATTTCCTATCATCTTTCATTTATTTTATTCCTTTATTTATTTATATTTTAGGCTTCTCATATAAGAGGAAACATGTACTACTTAACCATCTGATTACTTTGCTTAACATGATTAACCCCAATTCTATCCTTTTTCTTGCAAAATGTCATGATTTCATTTTTCAATCTTTATGATTGAATAATGTTCCATTACATATACATACCATATTTCTTTATTCAATCAAATATTTACAGACATCTGAGATGTATCTACAGCTGACATATTATGAATTGTAGCATACACAAGTATTGCTATAATATTCAGTGTTTGGTTTTCTAAGAATACCCATGAGTGGTACAACTGTACAGCATGAAATCTCCATCTATTTTTAGCTTTCTTTGAGGAATCTCCATATTGGTTTCGTTGGCGGTTGTAATATTTTGCATTCCTGTCCACAATTCAGGAGGGTTTCTTTTCAGCCACATTTTGGCCAGCATTCATTGTTTTTTGTAATTTTGATGATCATTACTCTAGCAGAGATGAGACAGAGCCCAAATGTAGTTTTGATTTGCATCTCTGCAATGGCCAAAGATGCTGAATACTCTTCTGTATAATTCATGGCCCTGTGTATGTCTTCTTTTGATGCATGTCTAGTCAGTTCATTTGCCCAAGTCTTAATTGAGTTCTTCCTTTTGAGTATCAATTTTTTTGAGTTCTTTATATATTCTAGATATTAATTCTTTTACAGAAAAGAAGTTAGAAATCTTTCCACATCCTGCAAATTCTCTTGTCCCTTTGTTGTTTCGCTTGCTGTACAGAAGCATTTTAATTCGCTGTCATCCCATTTGTTGATTCTTGGCATCTGCTGAGTTTCTCTCTTGCTCCAACTTCTGCTGTGCCCCAGCTGCACCTTCTGTCTCTTTCCACCTGCAGTGTGTGGCTGCCTCCCTCAAGGTCTTGCTCTGACTCACTGTCCCTCCAACACCCTGATCCTCATGGCTTCCGGTGGTGACTATTTCAGGTTCCAGTCCACGTGTCCTGGCAAAAGTATTACTTGGCCAAACTGGCACTGAGAGTGATGGCATCTATGCTGGGTGCCAATCAGTGACTTCCCTATTGATTCTAACCTAGGAGAACTTCGTACTTCTCATAGTGTTGCGCTCTTTTAACTTGTGCTGCAAGTAGCATCAGGGTGGTAGTTTGCTTCTTACTCAACTACTCCATCTCTGGACTTCAGTGGTTTATTATCTCCTTCAAACTCTATTCCAGTGGCTGTTCTCCCAACCACCCTGCACAGCTGTGTGTGCACTAACCAGAGTCAATGTCTCGGAGTGAGGTCTCAATGCTTTTCTCTTTAATCTGCCATAATGGCGCTCCCTCAGGATTATAATTTTAACATCATATATCAAGGTCCCCTTTTTATATAAAGAGGGGAGGATAGGAAACTATTCATCTTCTTTTTCTCTTTATAATGCCTGCCATATGTCTGCATGGTTATCTTTATCTTTGAAAAACAAAGCATAATATAAAAACTTTTCAAAAACAGTTTTAAACTAGCCGTATTATAAGCAAAGTTAGTAAAATCTACCTATGTATCTTAATCTTGTAATTTGGAATCAAGAATTCAATATTATTAATAGGAGGTTTCCATAATAAATGTAGATTTTAATTTACATTTTTGTAAATTGTGACCTAACACCTCTACACTATATAATAACATCTTATTTCCTCATAGGGAATTTTATTTCCATTCATATGAAAAACAGGGTTTAATACAGTTTGAATTAATGTTTTCCAAGTCTTGTAATTTCTAATTCTAAAAAGATTATGTAACATAGTATTGTGTAACTTTTTTTATTTTATGAAAACATAAAACAATATTTCATAACAAAATAAGAGAATAACCATAGTTAATACACTGCGTATCATTATTTTCAAAGTATCTACTCAGAGAGCAAAAACGGACAAAATCAATTCTTACAAAGAAAAAACACAAAACTTTTCTTCAATCTGTTCCTGCATGAGGCTATTAATATATTTATTGGGGAATCATCATGCAATATATAAATGATGAAGTTTAGATTTAGAGATATACAATGTGATATGAATAATAACTTTTGTTGATACTGCTTCATGACAGTAAATGCTTGATATGTTTTAATTCACATAATCTTCATAGCAATTTGGTGAGCAATAGTTTCTGTTGCTATAACAAATTTTCACAGTCTTAAAGCATATTTCTTTGGTTTTAATTCAGTAAGTCAGAACTCTGAAGTGATTCTTGTGGAGCTAATATCAAGGTGTTGGCAGTTCGTTCCTCTTCAGAGACTCCAGTGAAGAATCTATTGTGTATCACTTGCAGTCTCCACAGACTACCAGCATTTCTTGACTTCTGCCTTATCATCCTAACCATTCCTTGCACTGTCACACCACATTGTGTTCTTGTGTAGCCCAGCCTTTTTCGGCACTTATTAAGACACTTGTGGTTGCACTAAGCCCACTGAAGTTGTCACGTGCAGCCCCAGATAGAGCTCCTTAGTCACATTTCAAGATCCCTTCTGAAACCTCTATGTTTATTTTGGGTAACTATTATTATCATTACTCTAAAAATGAGAAAACTGAGTTAAGAAAGGGGTAAAGTAACTTTACTAAAAGTATGCAAATAGTGAGCAGTAGAATTAGAAACCAAATACAGTGAGTCTCTTACTCTTAGCCACTGTGTCATTCTGATTTTTTGTTAATTGATGCTCAAATGTAAAAACTATGGTTGATCCATTACATCCTTCATTCTCAAACATTCTATGCCATAATATGGAGTCCAGTCTGAAATGGACTCACTGCAAGTAGATGACCCAGGAGAATATCCCTCGGCCCACGTCAATGTATGTGTCAATAATGTGTAAATTAATGAAACATATTTTAAATATCTCCAAACTTCTTCCATGCGACAAATGTCTATCTGACTCAGAGGTCCTTTATACTGTGGAAAAATAAAGCCAGACTTCCTGTAATGCTCCTGTAGCTGGCGATCTATTTTTGCATTCCTCTTTTAGCAGAATTTCATGTTTCATGTTGTCTGTTCAGGCAGTTTTCAGACTTCTGTGTTATCCCATACAAGGAATTCAGGATAAAAGAGACTGCTTGCTCACAAAACATCTACGCTGCCAGAGTATCCCAATAGGGACGTCCATCTGAGTATTTTAGCCAGGTTTTTCTCATTATTTGAATCCTCACAAAATTTTAAAAGTCACTATAAAATTGTGTGCTGATTAATAATCTAAAACCATTCTTAATGTTGGTTCTTAGGGAACACTTTCTGACATCTTTTGAAGATAATTTTTGCTGTCACAAATGAAGAGGCACTTTTGGAATCAATCTAGAGTATGAAGGTCAGGAAGTTGCTGAATATGCTACAAGACATTGAACAGACTTCAAGAAAACAATAGAGAAAAGAAAAGAAATTGAGAGATGATAACACATCTTACTCTTTAACCTAAATCCAGTTTTCCTCTGTCTGAATATGTTTCTTCACACCAATACCTGCATATAGCTTTGGCTCTGAAGTGAAGAAAAAGGAGAGAAAACATGATGAGAGTTAAGAAACTGTAGACCCACACATGTCTGGAAGACATGAAGCTTCCCATGTTAGTATTTTAAGCACATGTTTTTGTAACCATATATTCTGCTGTCCCCTTAAAAGGATTCTAGGAAATTGTTGATCAGTCTGTATATCTTTAATGTGATGTGCTGTCTTTATATGAAGAGCTTCAGTTCTCTGACATAGTAACACACAGACTGAGATCAATCATTTATAAACTTCCATGGCCATTAATTATTGCTGATTATCTAACCTTGAGTTATTGTATTGAATCTATCACTATAACATGTGTGGTCTTGGATAAATTAATTAAACTCTCCAATCTCAATGGTCTCATCTATAAAATGAG
>RJWM01007366.1:0-78579 GCA_004363535.1 Dasyprocta punctata
GGCACGGGGACAGCACTTCCAGGCAGCAGCCAAACAAAAAGCAGCCAGAGTAAAAGGAGCAAAAGCAAGCCTCTTCTCCTCCTTTATATAATACACAGGACACCGCCCCCCAGGGTGGGTGTAGCATTCACAAACATCCTTGCCTTCCTTTGCACAGGATGAGGATGTTTACAAAGTAAGAACCCTGGCTCCCTGCTGAATCTCTCAACTAAACTTTTGGCCTTCTCAAATTGACACAATGGCCAGGTAAATACTTATGCTCTACACCCCAGGATGTAGAGCTGCTGCCTTACTTACTTAAGCTGCTAGACTTCTCAAGTTGACACAATGTATAAACCCTAACAGCTTTGTTCTGTTTTATTTTGCTTGTTTTTATTCTCTTTAAAATAAAAAAGCAGCTCTGGAATGCAATGTCTGAGGCTGTACTTGATATGAGATTCTGGTCAGAGCTCAGAAGGACATAATGCTGATACAAATTCTGCCAGTAAAAACTAGGCTCTGGAGTTTTCTTCTGGCTGTTGGACTCCTGAACATGGGTATTATGCCTTGGCAGAAAGTTTGTCTGCATCTTGCTCATGTCCAGACACTTTGCCTGAGACTTAGATTAGGGGTGGTGGACTAATTAATCTGTTAGAAGAAATTTCAAGGTAGTCTAATGTTGAGGCCCTGACTTGACTGCTGTTGGGCACTTTTAACCAGGTCTATGTTGAGAATCAAGAACAAAGAGTCCAGAGGAATAATTTAAAACATTGTGAACTATGCCAGAAAGCAAGAACCAGTAAAGCTATGGACTGCAAAGGAGCAGAGGAGAACTTGATTGCTGAAAAAGATGAGGGCTATAAATTAGATGGTCTGAGGACATCACAAGAGCTAGTAGGACTCCAACATTTGCAGCCTCAAAATTGCAAAAGTAAAAGACTTTGCTATGAGAAGAGAGCTCCCAGAGAACCACATTCTAGAATAGCAGCAACCTAGGGAAATTGTTTCTCAGGGTTTGAGAGAAAAAAGCCTGGCTACAATTTAAGCTGGTACCAGACCTTGGCATCATCCACATGGTGCTGGTTTTAGGTGCATGAAGAATGCAAGAGTTGTGGGGTCAGGGAGGCTTCCACCCAGATTTAGAAGTCAGGCAGTGTGCCCCTGAGAGGGCAGTGTGTAAATCTGTGAATGTGAAGCCAAAGGTTTGGTGGAGACACAGGAAATTTGGAGAAGCCAGGATCGTGGTTTGTCTGAGGAAAATCACAAGGAAAGAAGAGATCTGGCCAAAAAGGGAAGCCGTGGGAACTACAACCACCAGAAGTGCCATGCAGATGGAGCCACTAAGCCCTTTAGCATTCACAACTTGTCACAGATTGCTGAACATGCTGGACATGAAACTATGGGACTCTATATTTGCCTTGCTGGATTTAGGTCTTGGTTTGTTTCCATTCCTTTCTATCCCCCTCTTTGTGCCCTTTAGAATGTAAATGTCTATCTCATGCCATTGAATGTTGGAAGTGTTTAACTTTCTTTTCATTTGTACAGGGCCTTGCAGCTAAGAGTTTGCCTTAAATCTCAGAGACTTTGAATTTAGACTTTTCAGCAATACTGAAACTGTTAGGAATGTGGCAACTCTTGGAGATGATCTAAATGACATTTGCATAAAGGGATGTGCATGAGTCTTTGAGGAGTTGAGGGGAAGAATGTTATGGTTGTGTTTAGATGTCCCTCCAAAGACTCATGCATTCATACATGGGGCTTTTTCAGAGGCCACTGGATCTAAAGCCTGTGATCGATTTGTGATGCAATGCTAGGGTTAATGGTGTAAGATTATGTGTGTGAGGGCTATCCACCCTAAGGCCAGGTAGCCTCGATTGCAATATAAGGGACAAAAAGAAGAATGTTGCCAGTTGTTACTTATAGTCTGTTCACTTGTTGCTTATTGCTGCTGCTGGTGGTGGTAATGGCCTTCTGTGATGCCCATCTGTCATGCCTCTCTGCCTTGGAACCAATCAATTATGAATGAAAGCCTCTAAAAACTTGTGAGCCAAAATAAACCTTTTCTCCTTTAACTTTTGTTGTTGGGCATTTTGTCTTGGCATTGAGAAAAATTAACTAAGACCAAGGCAGAGGACAATGAGTGCAAAGGCTTAGAGGCAAGAAGGTAGTATGGCCTGTGCAAGAACAGAGAGGAGAATACTGAGGCTAGACTATAATGATCAAAAGGCAAGAATGGCACTAGATGAGACAGGAAGCATAAATAGGGAAGAGGAGGCCATTGAGTGAAGTTTCAAGATGGTGAAAAGCAGGATAAAGCCTAGAGGAATTGCCTTGCACTGAGATACTTGAGGGAGTCTCTAGCAACTAAAAGGACTGATGTGTAAAGAAACACCATTCCTTTTTTACAGTCTCCTCCACGTGAAATAAACCATTATCCCTTAGAAATTTTTCTGCTAGCCAGGCGTGGTGGCGCACACCTTTAATCCCAGCACTTGAGAGGCTGAGGTAGGCGGAGCGTTGTGAGTTTGAGGCCGGCCTGGGCTACAACGCGAGCACAAGGCCGGCCTGAGCTCCATAGTGCGACCCTGCCTCAAAAAAAAAAAAAAGCAAGGCTGGGAGTTTGGCTCAGTGCCTTAAGCGTCTGCCCTGGTAGGCGCGAGGTTGTGAATTCAATCCCCAGTGCCGCAAAAAAAAAAAAAATAAAATAAATAAATAAATAAATAAATAAATAAAAAAGAAATTTTTCTGCTGAAATGTTCAAAAGTATCTGGGTGTATTCCAGAGATTAGAATGTGCCTGGACAAACTATAATTGCATGATATATACCACACAAATCTAGAGATGCCATTAAGTTTCTTTGACTGATGCATAGATGTTTACTCCTTCCTGGGTATCGATTCTTAAAAACTTCTTTGAACCCAGTGCTAGTAAACCTATGTTTTTCTGCTAAGGTTCTTGAACCCTTATTATGATGCTAACAGTAAGGCAAGATTGGTTAGATCTGTTGCAGAAGGATGAATTGCTCAGTCTTACAGTTTACAACAGCAGTTACCTCAGAGTACCAAACCTTACAGATTCTACAAGAAACAAGTGTAGATTCGTGACTTGAAGAGGACTTTACAGTATGGTTCACTCAGGTGACTTTCTTCAAGTTTGTACCATTTGGCATTTTCTTTTCACAAATGCTTAGGCAGATTTTTCTCCTTTCCTTTTGTTTTGCTTTGTTTTGTGTTTGAGCAGCCCCAAGTTTCTTCAAAGATCGCTTGGCTCCAGTGCAGGACAGCAGCAGGGAAAATTGTAGTTGTTAGGATAAAGATGTTTGAGAGATGGACTGCAGTAATTTGAAGAGATCTCTGCTGTGCTGAGAGAAGTCAATCACTTGTTCAGGGTAGATATAACAGAATAAGAATTGCTAATATGGTGGTTCTCTACCAAAGATGAGCTTATCCCTCAAAGGCACTTTAGGGAATGTTTGAAGAAATTTTTGATGTCACAAGTAGGGTGAGGAAAGTGCTATTTGCTTCTAGGATAAATATGCTGATAAACATTTTCCAATGCACAGGGCAGCTACCTACTACAACATGAAATTTTCTGGTCCAAATGTTAATAGTGCACTGGGTATGATGACACATGCTTGTAACCCCAGCACTTGTGAGGTGGATGCAAGAGGATCATTACATATTCTAGACCAGTCTGGGCTACATAGTGCATTTAAGTACAACATGAACTACATAATGAAAGCTGTTCAAAAAAACCCAAAAATTGCTACTAATGCCTAAACTGAGATATTGCCTCTAAAATCTAGTTGATATAAAAACCATTTGTGATTATCAGTCTGGTGAAGCTATCATATTTCCTCAAAAATAAGTCCAGGTTTTATACTAATTTTTGCTTCAAAAATATAATTGGGCTTATTTTTTCATGTACAATGGTCTACATTTAATTATATACAACAAACTACATTTATTCTGATATAAGATTGGCTCCCACTGCAATGCAAAAGGCAATGGTCTTATTTGCTTAAATTCAAATGATGAAAAAATTTGTCAGGGGATGGGTATGAATGGTTAAACCATAAAACCCACTTTCTTGTGTGATTAGTCTGGCTATGTAGGCTGCTATGGTAAAGAAGTATGCACTGAACTTTTGTTAATATCCACAAAACCACAAAGAATGGCTAAATGAGGTGTATTATCTTAGGTGTATGCAAGTACAACATGTCTGGTACATGTCAATTTGCCTTTAACATCATGGGAATGCTTTGCCCCAAAAGTTAAACTTCAGTGTTTTAAAATAAATACCTCTCATAATTTTTCCTAAGAGGGATAATTGAGAATGTCATCTAGCTAAACAGTATTCTGTCCTAGGTAGTACTATAGCATACTGTTTGCTGTTGTCTGAATATCTCTGACTACTTTAAATTCATCTATTGAAACCTAATGACTGATATGCTGATGTTGGGAGGTCCTTTGGGATGGAAATGGGTCATAAAGGCAGAATTCTCATGAATGTGATTGATACCCTACAAAAGACACATATGAGAGTTGCCGTACTCCTTCTGTTAGGATGCAGCCATAAGGAACCATTGCACAAACAGAAATCGGGCCCTTACCAGACACCAAATCTGTTAACACATGGATCTTGGACTTTCTAGCCTCCACAACAGTGAGATATAAATTTGTGTTGTTTGTAAATTCTCAATTTCTGGTATAGCAGTCTGAATGGACCAAGACAGAGATTATTTGTTAATGAAGGATGGCTTGGTATTACAAACACCGGAGGTCACAGTAATTAAATTTTATAATGCACAGAGGGCTATGGGCAACAAATTTAGAATCAAGACAGTTCTAGAAGAGATCCACCTATGAGATATTTTTCTTCAAGGTTTTTTCTATTCTGGAAATAAAAATTAATACAGGAATTTAAGAAAATAATTCCATTTCAAAAAGCATCAAAAAAGATAAAACACTTAGGAATAAATTTACCCAAAGAAGAGCAAGACTTGAACACTGAAAAACAAAAACAAACAAAAAAATCATTGCTGAAGGAAATTCAAGGCCAAAACATTTAGAAGACTAAATATTGTGACTATGGGAACACAGACAAAATATATACAAGTTCACTGTAATCACTATAAAATCTCTATATTTTCTGCAGAAATGAAACTTTTTATTTGAAAGAGAATAGCACAATAGAAACAATGATACAGAATCCCAAAGCAGGATAATCAGAAATTAATAATGGCTAATATATCATGAATTATTATCTTCAAAGTAATTCCTCAGATTACAAAATATTGGTGTGAAAAGTTGATTAAACAATATAAGCACAAACCATTCTTTTCAACGAACTAAAAGAAATTAGTAGTAAAATTATCTTAGCTATCTTGTATATATATATATATATATATATATATATATATATATATATATACATTTTTGTCCCCTTTCTTCTTTTTTCATTTCTCCCATCCAAGTTGTTTTTTCTTTTTGAACAGTTTTGTTCTCTTTCATAATATCTATTTCAGAGCTTGGATGTATTTCACTTATGGGTATTGTCTACCATTGCATTCATTTACCTATAAAACCCTCTAGTTTATCCTTCTTTATACCTGAATAGTATTCTGTTATATAAAAATATCACATTTTTTAAATCCATTTCTCAGTTAATAGGCATTTGGTTTGTTTCCAAGATTTAGCTATTACGTATTGTGCTGCTATAAACATTGGTGTACATACATAACTGTGGTATGATGTTTTTAATTTTTCTGGGAAAATACTCAGAAGGGGAATAGCTGGATTGAATGGGACGTCTGATTCCAGTTTTTTCGGGAATACCTACAATGATTTCCACAGTGATTATACCAGTCTACACTTCCACTAAGAGTGAAGAAGTGTTCCTTTTTCCCCACAACTCCATCAGTATTTGTTATTGATTGATTTCCTGATGATAACTATTCCTGCTAGAGTAAGATGGAACCCCAGCATTATTATTATTATTATATTTAAGAGAAAGCAAAAAAGACACATATAAGAAAGACAAAAAGCAAAAGAGACAAACAAATGACTAGAATAAACACACAACAGTAACATTACAGGTTTACAAAGCAGGATGATGGAAACTTGACAATAGTTGCAAAATTGAGTATCGTTATCTTCAAAATGATTGCTTACGTTAACAGATATAGACATGTAAAACTGATCTAACCATATGAGTATCAATTGTTCTCTAAATAACTAATACATTCAGCAGTACGTTCTTTTAAGTTATCTTACGTATACATATATACAGATTTATATCTTCTCTTTTACCCTTCCCTCTTTCCCCCTTTTCCCTTCCAAATTACTTTTGCTCTTTGAGGTGTTTTTTACCGTTGCATAGAAATTATTACAGATTTTGGATCATATACACATTTTCAGTTTCTTACACTAGGGAGACAATATGGTATTTACACATGTGGGTTTGATTTATCTCACTTATGAGTATGGTCTCGTCATGTTCATTTACTTATAAAAGTCTCAATGCAATCTTTCTTAATAGCTGAGTAGTACTCCATTGTATAAAAATACCACATCTTTTTTATCCAGTCTTTGATTGATGGGCAACTGGGTTGTTTCCAAGATCTGGCTATTACAAATTGGGTTGCTATAAACATGGGTGCACAGATAACACTGTGGTATGATGTTTTCAGTTCTTCTGGGAAAATGCCCAGAAGTGGGATAGCTGGGTTGAATGGGATCTCTAATCCTAGCTTCTTGAGGAATCTCCACACTGACTTCCACAGTGGTTGCATCAGTCTACATTCCCACCAACAGTGGAGAAGAGTTCCATTTTCTCCACAGGCCCTCCAGCATTTGTTGTTGGTTGATTTTTTAACTTTGGCCATTCTTTCTGGAGTGAGATGGAATCTCAGTGTTGTTTTAATTTGCATTTCACAAATGACCATTGATGTTCAACATTTTTTCATATATTTATTGACCATTTGTATTTCTTTCTCTGAGAAGTGTGTATTCATCTCAGATGCCCATTTTTGGATTGGGTCCTTGAATTTTAGGGGCCTGATTTCTTTTAACATTTCATATGTTTTAGATAGAAGTCCTTTGTCTGATGGACAATTGGTTAAGATATTTTCCCAATTCGTGGGTTTTCTTTTGACTCTGTTGGAGATTTCCTTTTACGTGCAAACACTTTTTAGTAAGATGAGATCCCAGTTGTTGATTCTGGAAAGTGTTTCTCGTGCAGTTTGATTTTTGTTCATGAACTCTCTGCCTACTCCTATGTCATCAAGATTGTTACCTACTCTGTCCTCTAGTAAGTTTAGTGTCTCTGTTTTAATATTCAGATCTTTGATCCATTTTGACTTTATTTTAGTGTATGGTGATAGACATGGATCTAGTTTTAGTTTATGGCATATAGAAAGCCAGTTTTTCCAGCAGCATTTGTTAAAGAGGGTATCTTTCTTCCAATTTACATGTTTGGCCCCTTTGTCAAAGATGAGGTGGCTAAGTTTGTTTGTAGTTGTGGCTGTATCTTCTAATCTATTCCATTGATCTTCAGGTTTGTTTTGATTCCAGTACCATGCTGATTTTATCACAGTAGCTTTGTAGTATAGTTTCAAGTCAGGGATTGTGATGCCTCCTGCCTTACCTTTGTTGCCCAAAACTGCCTTTGCTATTCTAGGTCTTTTCTGGTTCCAGATGAATTTCAGGAATGCTTTCTCTAGCTCTGTGAGGTACGCAAGTGGTATTTTGATTGAGACTGCATTAAATCTGTATAATAATTTTGGGAGAATGGTCATTTTCACGATGTTTGTTCTTCCTATCAATGAACAGGGAATATTTGTCCATTTTCTGAAATCTTCTTCGATTTCCTTCTTTAGAGTAATGTAATTTTCACTGTATAAATGTTTTACTTCCTTTGTTCGACTGATTCCTAAATATTTCATTTTTTGATGTTATTGTGAAGGGTGTGATTTTCACTTATTTCTGTCTCAGTGACTTTGTTTTTTGTGTACCGGAATGCTATTGATTTTTGAGTGCTCACCTTGTATCCAGCTGCTTTACTGAATTTGGTTATTACTTGTAGAAATCTTCTAATGGATTTTTGGGGGTCTTCTATATAGAGTATCATACCGTCTGCAAGTAATGATGGTTTCAATTCTTTCTTTCCTATCTTTATTCCCTTTATTTCTTTCTCTTGTCTAATTGCTGTGACTAATATTTCCAGAACTATATTGAATAGGAGTGGTGATAATGGACATCCTTTTCTTGTTCCTGATTTTAGGTTGAAAGTTTTCAGTTTTTCTCCATTTAGTAAGATGTCGGCTGTTGGTTTATGATATATGGCTTTTATCATGTTGAGGTAGGTTGAAAGTTTTCAGTTTTTCTCCATTTAGTAAGATGTCAGCTGTTGGTTTATGATATATGGCTTTTATCAGGTTGAGGTAGAGACCATCTATTCCGATTTTCTGTAGCGTTTTTATCATGAATGGGTGTTGGATTTTGTCGAAAGCTTTTTCTGCATCTATTGAGATGATCATGTGGTTCTTGTCCTTGGCCCTGTTGATATGGTGTATTACATTTATTGATTTGCATATGTTGAACCATAGCTGCATTCCTGGGATGAATCCCACTTGACCATCCCGTATAATCTTTCTGGTAACTTTCTGTATTCTATTTGCCAGTATTTTATTGAAGAGTTTTGCATCTATGTTCCTTAGGGAGATTGGCCTGTTATTTGCTTTTTTGGTTGGATTTTTCTCTGATTTTTGTGTTAGGGTAATACTTGTTTGCAGGAATGAGTTAGGGAGACTTACTTCCCTTTCAATTTCATGGAAGAGTTTGAGGAGCGTTTGCATTAAGTCTTCCCTAAATTTCATGTAGAATTCAGCAGTGAATCCATCAGGGCCTGGGGTTTTCTTTACTGGTAGGGTCCTATTTACATTTTTAATTCCATTAGCTGAAATTGGGTTATTTAGCAGCTTTACATCTTCTTGATTCAGCTTTGGTAATTCATGAGTTTCTAACAATCTGTCCATTTCTTCTGTGTTATCCAATCTATGTGAGTAAAGCTTTTTGAAGTAGGTGTTGATGATCCTCTGTATTTCCATAGGTTCAGTAGGGATTTTACCCTTTTCATTTCTTATTGCATGAATCTGAGCTTTTTCTTTCCTCTTTTTGATAAATTTGGCTACGGGTTTATCAATTTTATTTACTCTTTGAAAGAACCAACTCTTCAATTCATTAATTCTTTGTATTGTTTTCTTACTTTCAATTGCATTAATTTCTGTTCTGATCTTAATTTCCTCCCTTCTTTGGGCTTATGACTTGACTTGCTCTTCTTTTTCTAGAAGTTTGAGGTGCAGCATTAGGTTGTTTATGTGTGTTCTCTCCCTTTTTCTGATGTGGGAGTTTAGTCCTATAAATTTCCCTCTGAGGACTGCTTTCATTGTATCCCACAGGTTCCGGTAATTTGTATTTGCATTTTCATTCAATTGTAGATATTGTTTAATTTCTTCTTTAACTTCTTCTGTGACCCATTGGTTATTTAGGAGAGTATTATTTAATTTCCATTTGTTTATGCATTTATCGTAGGCTTTTTTGTCATTCATTTCCAATTTTACTGCGCTTTGGTCAGATAATATGCATGGAAGTATTTCAATTCCTTTGCATTTATTTAAGCATGTTTTGTTGACCAGTATATGATCTATTTTATATAATGACCCATGTGCAGCTGAGAAGAATGCGTATTCAGTTGTTGATAGGTGGAATACTCAGCACACATCTACTATTTCCATTTGTTCACAAGTTTGATTCAGTTCTGTTATTTCTTTGCTGATTTTTTTGTTTAGTTGCTCTGTCTCTCTGTGACAGTGGGGTGTTAAGGTCCCCTGTTATAACTGTATTATTGTTTATTTGGTTTTTCATGTCTATTACAAATTGTCTTACATAGTTGGATGCTCCCACATTCGGTGCATATATATTTATGATTGTAATCTCTTCCTCTTGAAGTTTTCCCCTAACAAGTATGTAGTGACCTTCTTTATCTCTTTTGATCATTGTCAGTTTGAAGTTCATATTGTCTTCCAGCATAATAGCTACCCCCACTTTTCTCTGGGTTCCTGTTGCATGGAGTATTGGTTTCCAGCCTTTGATTTTTAGTCTGTGAATTTCCTTTTGAGTGAAATGTATTTCTTGTGCACAGCATATTGTTGGATTTTTCTTCTTAACCCACTCTGCTAGTCTGTTTCTTTTTATTGGTGAGTTAAGACCATTTACATTGATTGATATAACTGATATGTACTGGCTCATCCCTGTCATGATATCTTTCTGTTGTTGGTTTTCTACATTTTCTGTTTAATTATTTGCCCTGCTTAGTGGTTTCCTTTTGTTGTTGTTCTTAAGATTGTAGTTATCTTTTTCTCTTTCTAGAGTGTCTTTCAGAACTCTTTGTAGTGTTGTTTTGGTGGCCATAAATTTCTTCAGTTGTTCTTTGTCATGAAAGTATCTTATTTCTCCATCAATTTTTAAGGACAGTTTTGCAGGGTACATCAATCTGGGTTGAAAGTTGTTTTCTTTCAAGTTTTGAAATACTTCACTCCAAGCTCTTCTTAACTTAAAAGATTGTGTTGAGAAGTCTGTCATGATTCTGATAGGCTTTCCTTCATAGGTGATCTGTTTCTTTTCTCTGACAGCTTCTAGTATTTTGTTCTTGTGCTCTATTTCTGATACCCTTATTATTATATGTCTGGGTGAAGATTTATTTTGGCTATGGTTAATAGGGTTCTGTATGCCTCTGTTACCTGTATTTCAGATTCTCTTTCCATGTTTGGAAAGTTTTCTGCTATTATTTCTGTGAATAGTCTTCACAGGTCATTAGTATTGATCCCTGCTTTTTCATTTATGCCTATCAATCTTATGTTATTTCTCTTGGCATTGTCTTGCAGCTGTTAAATTGTTGTTTCTTGGTTCCTTACTATTTTTAAGAGATGTTTTCTTTCGTGGCCATGAGCTCCCATGCTGACTTCAAGATCTGAAATTCTATCTTCAGCTTCATTCAAGTGGTTTTTCAAACTTTCCATGAAATTTTTCATTTCCTGCATTTCCCTTTGCATGTGTTTCATGCATTCTGTTTGTGTCTTATGTTGTTCATTCAAAGTTTCCATCATTTTCTTAAGTTCTGCTATTTTTTTATCTTGTTTTTGTTTAGATACACACAACCTTTCTTTAATAATGATTGTCATTTCACTTTTTAGTTCAGAGATTTTTTCTGGTTTGAGTTTCTCTATAGCTTCATCGAGCTGTTTCCTTGCTGCATTTGCTAACATTTCATAAAGTTCAGTTGTGTGATTCCCACTGTCTTCCATTTCAGTGTCTCTTGAGTTTGTTCTCAGTAAGTTGGGGGATTGAGACTGCCTCTTGGCCTTTCGTTTTGTCATTTTCTTCTGGGACCTCTGTGGCTCTGTGTCCTTCGAGGCTAACCGGGCGCTCTCCTGGTGGGTTGTGCTGAGTCGCTGGACTGGGTAGAGCTGGAACCAGTGCACAGCTAGTGAGGGCACTCTCCTGGACCATGCTGTTGGAGCTTCTGCCTTACTGGGTAGTGACCAAAGCCTCTCAGTCCCAGGCAGCTAGGCAGAGTGTACCGTGGCGTGTGATGGCACCCAGACCCTGATTCTGGCTGCAAGGAGTTCAGTGACTCTGGGTTGCCAGGCAATCCTGGGCAAGTCCCAGGCCTACAGCGCCAGGGCCTTGTTCCTGGCTGTGCGTGGCTGCAACCTCTAGGACCTGCTGCACTGGCCACTTCACTGAACAATGGAGCTTGCGTGCCCTGGGCTCTGGTGTGCAGAGTCCAAGCTCTCCAAGGCCCTACAGCTACACTGGACAGTCCCTGCTGAGCAGCTCTGGGTGCCTGGCTGGGCTGGGCCCAGCACCTCTATGTCTTGCGAGGCTGGCCAGGAGTTCCCCTGGTGGGCTGCGCTGAGTCACGGGACCAGGTAGAGTTGGAATCTGTGCGCAGCTAGTGAGGGTGCTCTCCCAGAGTGTGTTGGTGGAGCTTCTGCCTTACTGGGTGGGAGCCAAGGCCTCCCAGTCCCAGGCAGCTAGGCAGAACATATCCTGGAGTGTGGCCCCCAATATTATTTTAATTTGCATTTCTTGAATGACCAAGGATTTTGAATATTTTTCATATGTTTACCATTTGTATTCTTTTTTACATTAAAATGAAAAAGAACAAAAATTATAATACAGAATTTCAAAACAACATAACAGAGATTAACAATGGTTAATATATAGTGTATTGTCATCTTCAAAGCAGTTGCTCAGAGAGAAATTAGGGAAATCACACCCTTTACAATAACATTCAAAAAAATGAAATACTTAGGAATGAATCTAACAAATGAAGCAAAAGAGTTACACATTGAAATTACAGTACTCTGAAAAAAGAAAATGAAGAAAATATCAGTAAAATGGAGAGAAGTCACTTGCTCATGGATTGGAAGAACCAGTATTGTGAAAATGGCCACACTCCCAAAACTGTTATAGAGATTTAATGCAATTCCTATCAAAATTCTATTAGAATACCTCACAGATCTAGAAAAAACATTCTGAAAATTCATCTGCAACTAGAAGAGACCTAGAATAGCAAAGGCAATCCTGGGCGACAAAGACAAGGCTGTAGGCATTACAATCCCTGACCTGAAATTATACTATACAGCTGCTATAATAGCATCAGCATGGTACTGGCAAAAAAACAGACCTGAGGATCAATGGAACAGAATAGAAGATGTAGACACAACTGTAAACACATTCAGACACCTTATCTTCAACAAAAGAGCCAAACATACTCACTGGAAGAAAGACAGCTACTTTAATAAATGGTGCTGGGAAAACTGGCTTTGCACATGCCAAACATTAGAACTAGAACCATGCCTATCGCCATGCACTAAACTAAAGTCAAAACAAATCAAAGGTCTGAACATTAAAACAGAAACACTAAGTCCATTGGGAGAGAAAGTAGGTAGGAATCGTGGTTTTTTTTAGCTTTAAAGAGAAAAAAGCCACAGGAAAAAAAAAAACGAATGAATAAAAAGCAACAAAAGCAAAACAACAAAAAAAGCAAGATAAACTTTCAAAACAAAATGATAGAAATTTAGCAGTAGTTGTCATGTTGCATGTTGTTATCTTCAAAATAGTCACTCAGGTTACCAGATACAAGCATGCAAAATTGATCAAACAATATGATTTCCCTTTGAGCAGTTTCTTTCCCTTTCACTGTATCTAGTGTGACCTTTGGATCTTATTTACTCTTTCAGTTTCTTACACTAACAAGACAATATGGTGCTTACACATGCAAGTCTGGTTTATTTCACCTGGAACCAATCAAAGAGTTCTATCTTCAATTTTTCTTGTGATAACTCAAGCAGGTTTCTGATAGGATGGGCTATACCTGCAGTGAGCCTGGGGAGTGGGAGATACAAAAGACTGTCCCAATTAAATTCTTGGCCACTGTGTTGTCTCTATCATAGTGGTCTGATATTACCCTGTAGAGTGTATTGTTTTGCCTACTTTTAATTAGCCCAAATTCAAATAGCAGAACATGTTTCTTTTCCTACATTTAGTAAATGTAAAATCTACTTCCTGCACTTGTTTTGTCCAATTTTTTTATTCAAGACAATAGGAGTCTAGATAGCATGCCTAGAAGGAATCTGCAGAAACTGAGAACCTGGTAACATATTTTGGCAAGCCAGTGAGGAGATAAGTCCCATTTGGCACAGCTCTGTTTTTCTCTCTCTAAAGCCTATGGAGTCAGGCTGAGAAAGAAGACACTGGTTTGATTTTTACTTTACACCTCTCTCCTCTAGAAGGACTCTGATTCCCTTCTTGTACTTTCTTTTCCCACTAGGACTTTCACCTGTCAGAGTGCTCAAATTCTCTACCTTTTATTCTAATGTTGGTTGTCAGGGAGCTCAAGGGTGGTAGAAGTCAGCGAAAGGTGAAAAACTCAGGTAGTGTTCTAATGGCTCTGGGGGAAGTTTCCTAGTGTGTCCCATCATGTGGGGTGTAGGAGAGGAAATGATGACCTCCATTTGTTTCCCAGTCAGTTAGAGAGGCCCACAGATCTGCATAAAGTTTGTCTCTTTTTCTTTGTTCTCTTTCTTGGTTTTTTTTCACTCAGTGAGGGTACAATTTCCCATACTCTCTCTGCATCTCCCCTGGCCCAGTTGTGGAAGATCCAAGAGGGTTTTTGCAAATTCTGTCAGTTCCATGTATGCAACACAATGTTTAGCATGCCTTTTCGTCCTCACATTTCTGTTCTTTGTAAGCCTATGCTCAGTTTTGTCACTCTTTAGGGAAAGTAGCTATTGGTCTACCCTAGTTTACTCCTTTGTGTGCCGAAAGTCTCATCTGTGCCTTTCCCCTTGATGACATTTTATCTTTGGGTATCCTTAGTGAGTTGTTTTTTTGGGCTTTGTTTCATCGTTGCCACATTCTTCTGTTATGTTTGATGACCATATTGGTTCACCACAAGATGGTTCTGCCATTTTATAAGTCTTTGCCTATGAAAATGCCTAGGGACTATGATACTTAAAGAGACCTCTAAGGAAGAGAAAGTATATATTGTTTGTCTTGTCCTCTGATACCCGCCTGTTTCTGGTATTACAGTACTTTCTCACAGGGGAATATGGGTCTCTACCACCTATTTCCCCAGAGAGAACTAGTATTTTCAAAATATCCTCATAACTGTACTAATAGATTCCCAGACCTAAATAACCCAACTACTGGACATGAGGTTTTCTGTGTTCAACAATCAGAATCTAGATGAGGATAAAAAGAGAAGGACTGAGAAAATAAAAGACTCAAACTATGCCTATTACAATTGCTAATGCTTTAAGCACACTGAAGTCATCCAAAGGAAAACCTTTGGCCAATCAAGGTCTAATTTAAGTACAAGATGGGCACTGAAAATGCAACCGAACCAAGCAAGAGTCTGGGCCATGGTCTGTGTATCAGGCAGCCAGTATGTCAGACTCATGGCTCTGGAGGAATGACTGACTCTGCTCCCCAAAAGGGGCTGAGCCAATCAAAATCCACAACTCTCATTCTTACAAAGGGAACTAAAGAGGACTGAGGCAACCTACAATGGCTTCGCCCATGGACATCTCTATTACCTGTGAGCACCTGGGTGACCTTGAATGTCATGGCTAAGGAATTTCCATTTATTTTTCTTCTATTTTAGCATCTTTCTCTGGAAAATTCTCTTCTAGACATATAGCCATACTTGTGATTGAGGAAAATCCTAGTTAGAGCTTCTTTACTCTTGCATTGACATGTCAATATGAAGGTTAAATATTTGGCCCACAGTGTTCCACTCGCCTACTAGGAAGAGATTTACTAGCAAAACTGGGGACATTTCTCTAATTATAGCAAAGGCTAAAGCAGATTTTACCTGTTGGGAATATGTCAGGTCATTCTTCTAAACAACTGTGAGTTTAGCATAAAATCTTGCTGTTCACTTTTGTGAACAGATGATTTCCTAGACCTAAGCAAGCAGATAGAACATCACTGACTGGCCCCTCCAGGACTTTGAGGAGGTCTGATTCACATACAGAAGTAGCTTTGTCCAAGAAAGTCATCAAAGGGAAGGTTATAAGGTCATCTGTTCACAACAGGCCATTGAGATCAAACCCTTTACCAAGAGTGTTCTCTGGTCAAAAAGCAGAACTTCAGCCAGGGATACAGTTCAATGGCACAGGGCCTGCCTGGCAAAAAAAAAATAGAGCTTATAGCCCTTACTCAGGGGTTGCTTGTATATCAATTTAGAAATAAAGAGATTTACTAACTAATAAAATAAAGCACAAACAAGAAATTCTATGACTCCTAGAGGCAGTCTATATTCCCAAGTAGGTCACTGTCATACATTGCAAGGGACACAAAGAAGAAACTTCTAACTCTCTGGGAAATCAAAAGTCTGATAGAGTGGTAAAAAAGGGTACCCTTGCAGACCTTCAAAACTTTAGCTGTATTCTGTTTCCAAGCAACCATTCAAAGTGATCTTTCCTCAAGGGATGTAACAGAGTGCTCTAAAAACCCTATACAGGAAATGGTCACTTGAATTTTCATGGGACTAGAAAAAGAATTTACTCCCATGGACCTCTGGAAGATCTGAGGTGCCTTTTCAAAAAACAAGACTCCAGTTCTCCTCAGAATACAGATAAATAGAGTCACTACAAATGAGTACTGGTAATTTACCTAATATCCCTCTTTGCTACATTTTCTTCTCTAAGGGTAGCATGACCCTCTAAATCTAATAGTAAAATTACTCTCCTGACAAGTTCACTAGGCTTTCTCCCATTGAATAGGCAGCTCACCTATAGACACCTAGTTCTTTTTTATTGTCTCCTGAAAGTTTTTTTTCTTTAAATCTGCTAGCATGCAACAATATCCCAAGGTAGTTAGAGATCCCATAATCCTCAGTAGAGAGGGCCTAAAGCCCATTTCAATAGAAAATATTTATATGAAGATGGAGGCCTCTGCACACTCTGCATCTTATAAAGAATTATGGGGCCTGCCCAGTGACCCCGAATGATAAGGTAACTGCCTGTGCTCAGTGGTGCAAGCTGAAGGCCTGCACAGTGAACCCCACCAAGATGTGCAACTTTGGCACCTAACTTGGAACCCGGTAGAGCCCCACCCAGCGACCCTAAGCAGCTGGGGAGATTTGGTGTGCCATGTGGCATGAGCTACAGGTCTGCATAGCATAATCCATCTAGCTGTTCAGCCTGGGTATGCCACTCAGAACCTGGTAAACTCCTGCCCAGCAACCTCAAGCAACTGGAGAGCTTTGGAGTGTCATGTGGGGTGTGCTGAAGGCCAGCCCAGTACACTCCCCACATTTGAGGAGAATACAAGTGCCACTAGGGACCTTGTAAGGCCTGACAGATGACCCTCACTAAACTTGGGAAACTCCATGCAGTGTACATAGATATCCTCAACCCATGAATCAACTGAGACCTTGCATTCAGCTTCTCTGGGGGAATACAGGTAAATGACAAAACACAAGAGCAAAATGGAATCTCAAATCTCCAGCCTATTGCAAACAAGCCTTGCAGACATGGACATAGAAGAAAGCCATACACCTGAAACTTCTGAAATGATAGCAACTGAGGTAAAGGAACAACTCCATGATGCTGTAAAATAACTCTGATCAGAAATAATCTCCCAGGTAAAACGAGAAATGATAAACACAATAAAAGAGATGCTGAACACATCTAAAGAAGACATAGTTAAAAAAAATTGAGGAGCACTACGAAAAGATGGAAACCATGAATGAACAATATAAGAAAGAAAGAGAATGCATGAAACAGATTCAAAGATATCTAGGAAATCAAAAATTCCATCAAAAACTGGCAAAACTTCCTCAATGAATGTTAAGATAGACATTCAGACTTCAAAGACAAGATTGCAACTAGTGAACAGGAAAGGAAAGATCTTTTAAAAATACCAAAGAATCAGGAAGTAACAATTCAACAGTTGCAAGATGATGCAAAGAAAAACAATATAAGACTGATAGGTGTGAATGAAAAGGAAAGTGACAACACAAATGATGTCAAAAGACTATCTGCAGAAGTAATAGCTGAAAATTTCCCAAACATGGGAAAGGAAACTGACATACAGATAAGTGAAGCATATAGAAAACTAAGTAGCCATAACCAAAAGAAATCTAAAGTCAGACATATAATAATCAACATCCCAGGAATCCAACATAAGAACAAAATATTAAAAGCTGTTAGGGAAGAGACAAATCACCTTTGAAGGAAAGCCCATCAGAATCACAGCAGACCAGGCAGGAGATTTAGCTCAACACTGTAGGTGCCTGGCCAGCAAGCTTGAGGTCATGAGTTTGATCCTGGGGCGGGGGGGAAGAATCATGGCAGGCCTCTCAACACAAACAATGAAATCAAGAAGAGCATGGAGTGAAGTATTTCAAATCCCAAAGGAAAATGACTTCCAACTAAAACTGATGTGCCCTGCAAAACCGTCCTTCAAAATTGATGGAGAAATAAGATACTTCCACAACAAAGAACAGCTGATGAACTTCATGACCACCAAACCAACCCTGCAAAGAATACTGAAAGATATGCCACAGGGCCATAAAAATAACTATGACTTCAAGAACACCAACGGAGTAAAACAAATAGGCAAGACAAATAACTAAACAGAGGGGAAAGGTAAAGAACCAACAGCAGAAAGATAACATGACAAAAATAAGCCAATCTATATCAGTTATAATCATTAATGTAAATGGCCTCAATTCACCAATTAAAACAAACAGACTTGCAGAATGGATTAAGAAACAACATCGAATCATATGCTGCATACAAGAAACACATCTAACCCAAAAGGAAATTCATGGACTAATAGTCAAAAGATGGAAAGCAATATTTCATGCAGCAGGAACTCAAAAAAAAAAAAAGAAAACAAAAGAAAAAAAGCAGGTGTAGCTATTCTGTTTGCAGACAATGTGAACTTCAAACCAAGAATGATCAAAAGAGATAAAGAAGGTCACTACATGCTTGTTAGGGGGAAACTTGAAGAGGAAGAGATAACAATCTGAAACATATTTTCACCAAAGGGAAAAGCACTCAGCTATATAAAATAAACATTAATAGAAATTAAAAATCAAATAAGCAATAACACAATTTTAACAGCAGTCTTTAACATCCCATTGACACAAAGAGGCAGATCAACTAGACAGAAAATTAGCAAAGAAGTAACAGAACTGAATCAAACTTGTGAATAAATGAACTTAGTAGACGTGTAGAGAGTGTTCCACCTAACAACATCAGAATATACATTCTTCTCAGTTTCACATGAGATATTGTCTAAAATAGACCATATAATAGATCATGAAACATGCTTAACTAAATGCAGAAGAAGCAAACTTATCCTATCCATATTGTCTGATCATAGTGCCATAAAACTAGAAATTAATGACAAAAGAAACTGAAAAAACTGCATAAACATATGGAAATTTAAAAATACACTCCTTAACAATCAATGAGTCACAGAGAAAATTAAAGAAGAAATTAAACAATATCTACAAACAAATGAAAATAAAAATGCAACTTAACAGAACCTATGGGATGCAATGAAAGACGTCCTCAGGGGGAAATTTAATGTGGTGAATTCCCACATCTGGAAAACAGATCAAGCACAAATAAACAACCTGATGCTGCACCTCAAACATCTAGAAAAAGAAGATCAAGTCAATCCCAAAGCCCAGAGAAGGAAAGAAATTGTAAAGTTCAGAGCAGAAATTAATGCAATAGACACTAAGAAAACAATAAAAAGAATTAACAAATCAAAGAGCTGGTTCTTTAAAAGAATAAATAAAATTGATAAGCCCCTAGCTAACCTTATTAAAAACAGGAAGGAAAAAAACTCAAATTCATGCAATAAGAAATGAAATGGGCGAAATCACTACAAACCCTGTGGAAACACAGAAGTTCATCAATATCTACTATGAAAAGCTTTACTCTCATAGATTTGATAACACAGAAGAAATGGACAGATTCCTAGAAACATGAATTACCAAACCTGGATCAAAGAGATGTAAAAGTGCTGAATAAACTAACTTCAAGTAATGAAATCAAAAATTTACTTAAAAACTCACCAACAAAGAAAAGCCCATGTCCTGATGAATTCACTACTGAATTCTACAAGAAATTCAAGGAAGACAATGCCAATGCTCCTCAAACTTTTCAAGGAAGTTGAAAGGGAAGAAATTCTCCCTAACTCATTCCTGGAAGCAAGGATTACCCTAATACCAAAACCAGAAAAAGACCCATCCAAAAAAAGAGAACTACAGGCCAATCTCCCTAATGAACATAGATGCAAAAATCCTCAATAAAACACTGGCAAACAGAATGCAGCAAGTTATCAAGAAGATTATACATCATGATCAAGTGGGATTCATCTGAGGAATGCAGGGATCGTTCAACACATGTAAGTCAAAAAACATAATATATACCATATCAATAGAGCCAAAGATAACAATCACATGATCATTTCAATAGATGTAGAAAATGCTTTTGATGATATCCAACACTCATTCATGATAAGAACCCTACAGAAAATCGGAATAAATTGTCTTTACCTCAATCTGATAAAAGCCATCTATGATAAACTAATAGCAAGTATCATACTGAATGGTTAAAAAATGAAAACTTTCATTCTAAAATAAGGAACAAACAAGGCTGTCCATTATCATCACTCCTACTCAATATAGTGCTGGAAATATTAGCCATAGCAATTAGATAAGAGAGAGAAATAAAAGCAATAAGGATAGGAAAAAAGAAGTTAACTTCCTATCCTTGTTCATGGATAGGAAGAATAAACAATGTGAAAATGATCATTCTCCCAAAATTGTTATACAGATTTAATGCACTTTCAATCAAAATACCATTAACATACCTCACAGATCTAGTGAAATCATTCCTAAAATTCATCTGGAACCAGAAGAGACCTAGAATAGCAAAGGCATTTCTGGGCAACAAAGGCAAGGCAAGAGGCATCACAATTTCTGACTTGAAGTTATACTACAAAGCTACTGTGATAAAATCAGCATGTACTTGAATAAAAACAGACCTGAAGATCAGTGGAATAGATTAGAAGATACAACCACAACTACAAACATAATGAGCCACCTTATCTTTGCGAATGAGGCCAGACATGTTCACAGGAAAAAAGATAACCTCTTTAACAAGTGTTGGTGGACAAACTGGGTTTCCATATGCCAAAAACTAAAATTACACCTATGCCTATCACCATGCACTAAACTAAAGTCAAAATGGATCAAAGATCTAAATATTAAAATGGAAACACTAAACCTACTGGAAGACAAAGTAGGTAGAAATATTGAAGACATAGGAGTAGGCATAGAATTCATGAATAAAAATCAAACTGCACGGGAAATACTTCCCAGAATTAAAAACTAGGATCTCATCTTACTAAAAAGTTTTTGCATGTCAAAAGAAATCTCCAGCACAGTGAAAAGAAAACGCACAAATTGGGAAAAATTTCAGTCAAGTGTCCCTCAGAAAAAGGACTTCTATCTAGAACATATAAAGAATTTAAAAAAAAATCAGACACCTGAAATTCAAAGACCCAGTCCAAAAATGGGTATCTGACATGAATACACACTTCTCTGATGAGAAAATACAAATAGCCATAAATATACGAAAAATGTTTAGCATCATTAGTCATAAGAGAAATGCAAATTAAAACAGCATTGAGATTCCATCTCACTCCAGAAAGAATGGACAGGATCAAGAAAACCACCAATAACAAATGCTGGAGTGGCTAGGGGAAAAAGCAACTCTTCTGCACTGTTGGTGGGAGTGTAGACTGGTGTAACAACTGTGGAAATCAGTCTGGAGTTTCCTCAAAAAGCTGGGATTGGAAGTCCCATTTGACCCAGTTATTCTGCTTCTGGGCATATTCCCAGAAGAACTGAAAACATCATATCACAGTGATATATGTGCATCCATGTTTATAGCAGCACAGTTTGTAATAGCCAAATCAAGGAAACAACCTGAATGCCCATCAACTGAGGAATGGATAAAAAAAAATGGTATTTTTGTACGATGGAGTACTACTCAGCTATAAAGGAGGATCACATTGAGTCTTTTATGGGTAAATGCATGCGATTTGAGACCATACTCATAAGTGAAATAAATTAAAGTCACATGTGTCAATAAATTATCTCCCTAGTGTAAGAACTGAAAGAGTAAACAAGATACGAAATCTACAATAAGTATTGTGAAGGGGTAACAAGTTGCTCAAAGGGGAAAAAATAACTCAGATAGGGAAAAGGGGAAAAAAAGGGAAAAGAAAAAAGATATAAATGTGTACATATACACTTAAGATAGCTAAGATGGTTTTATTACTAATTCTATTAGTTCTCGGAACAATACAGGTTATCATTCATAGGATTAGATCAATTTTGCTTGTTTATATATGGTTATCTGGGTAACTCTTTTGAAAGTAACTATGCAAAATAACAACCTTAAGTTATGTTCCTACCACCATGGTTTGCAAGCCTATATTATTATTGCTTTGGACTCTTTGTTATTGTTATTTACTTGTGTGTTTTGTTTCTTGTTTTTCTTGTAATCTTTTTTCTTTTAAATTATCTTATTTTTGTGTTAACTAAAAGGAAATTTGCATCCTGAAATCTCAAAAGACCTTGGGCATACACATTAACCTTGTTAGAGGTTCTTCTAAAAGTCTCTCTTTTTTCCATAGAAATTTCCACAAATGTTTAAATCCATAGTTTTTACTGTATTTACAGACTAAACCATAGCAATGTATGACTATGTCATTTTACACAGTGCAAACTCCTCAAAAACTAATTATATGCCTGAACAACAACAAAAATCAGTAACAACTTCATTGTAAGACATTCTTATAATTTGGTCCTTCTCTAAATCAAATTGATGTAAAAACAGACACAATCTCTTTAAACCCCTCCAATCAAGTTCCAACAATGATCTATACCCTATAGCAAAAGAGTAATTGATGAAATGCTTTGCAAAAGGTCAAATAGCAATATGCCAGATTGAAAAGATTTAAAAATACCCCAAAAATGTTAACAAATGCCAGATCTGAAACAAACCATCACACACAAAATTTTTAAAAAAAAATCAAACAGGGACTCTCGAGTTTTTATGACAGCAAAACTATTGAAGATAAGATATGAAAAATTAAGAGGCCACTCAATGCAATCTGAAAAGACTGAAGGGAATTTCACAGGCAGTGGGTATTTGAGTTTTTAATTTTCTTTTTTTATTTCAGCAGTTTTACAAGAAGGACACCTCCAGTGCACTTCACAAAGACATAAATGTATACACCCCAGCAACACAAAAAGAATAAATCATTAAAAATGCTCACCTGCAATTATTTACATTTTTATTTTGTTTTGTTTTGTTTTTCCCTCTAATACAGGAAAGACAAATGTACATGTATAGGCTTTTACATGCCTAGAACTTCTCCTGAAGAGTTTATAAGAATCGATTTTATTATGTGTGATGGTATGAACAGCTACTTTAAAGAAAATGAGACATTATATAGCCATTGCTGATTTCCTATCATCATGTTTTGAAATCAAATAATGCTTTTATTCTTTGTTTTGATTGATTTTAGTCTGTTTTGTATTATTTGATTTCAATATATTTGTGAAGGTATGGACAGCTATTTTGAAGAGAACAAGAGATATTATGGTAACCATTGTTGATTTCTCTACTGTCTGATTTTGAAGGTCTATAATTCTTTCATTCTTTTGTTTTGATAGGTTTTATACTATTTTGTTTTATTTGAATTCATTGTGTGTGAAGATATGGACAACTATTTATTTATTTATTTATTTTGTGCGGCACCGGGGATTGAACTCACAACCTCGTGCCTGCCAGGGCAGGCGCTTAAGGCACTGAGCCAAACTCCGGGTCCTGGTTTTTTGAGGCAGGGTCGCACTATGTAGCTCAGGCCGGCCTTGCGCTTGTGTTGTAGCGCAAGTCGGCCTCGAACTCACAACGCTCCGCCTACCTCAGCCTCCCGAGTGCTGGGATTAAAGGCGTGCACCACCACGCCCGGCTGGACAACTATTTTGAAGAAAACAAGAGACACTATGGAAGCCACTGTTAGTTTCCTGTTGTCTTGTTTTGAAAACCTGTGTTGCTTGCATTGTTTTGTTCTGATCTGCTTTGTTCTGCTTTGTTTTGTTTTATTCTCTTTAAAATAAAAAAGAAGCTGAGCGTGGTGGTGCACGCCTTTAATCCCAGCACTCGGGAGGCTGAGGTAGGCGGAGCGTTGTGAGTTCGAGGCCGGCTTGGGCTACAACACCAGCGCAAGACCGGCCTGAGCTACACAGTGCGACCCTGCCTCGACAAACCCGGGCTGGGAGTTTGGCTCAGTGCCTTGAGCGCCTGCCCTGGCAGGCGCGAGGTTGTGAGTTCAATCCCCAGTGCCACAAAAAAAATAAATAAATAAAATAAAATAAAATAAAATAAAAAAGAATTTTAAAAAGTATTATGAGGATTTTTGTCCTTCAGGGGAAAATGTGGCAAGAAATTAAGGTTTGGATAACTATCTCTGCAAATGGGTGTGACCTATCAGTCATGGAGATCCAGAACATACTCCTAAGTCCTGCACCTAAGGCCAATAATAGAGTGCTCTGTTTAATTATTCCCATAAGTACTCAAGCAGGTTTTTGATAGAATGGCTTACACCTGATGTCACCCTGAAGAGTAGGCGTAAAAAAAATATGGCTGCTATTAAGCTCTTGGCTTCTTCCATTTGCTGCCTTGGTTTCACAATGGTCTGCTCTCACCTTGCAAACTGTACTGCTTTTCCTACTGTTAATTGGCTCCTACTCATTGTGCAGAGCATGTTTCTTTTCCTACTTTTAATAAATGTAAAACCTATCTTTTGTGCATTTTGTTCAATTCTTTGTTCAAGAGAAGAAGAACCTAGAAAGCATCTCTAGAAGTCCCCAGAAATTCAGAACTTGGTAGAATGAGCTGTACCTCAGTCAAGGAAAATTTACCACAATTCTATTTCACCTAAAAAATGTCCTAAATATCTTCTAACATTTAACAGAGTGGAAGAGAGCATAGCATTTGACCGTTGCTTACCATAGGTGTTAAGAACATAGGCTCTATATGCAGACTACTTCGGTTCAAATTAGGCTCTTCCATTTTTGGCCTATATTGCCTTTCATCAAATTACTTATCCTTTCTGTGCCTTAGTATAGTATATAGGATAGTCATGAGAATAGGACCAGAGTCATAGTAAGTGATCTAAATAAGTATTAGCCATTATTATTTAAATGTTAAACATCTTCTATGATCTCCTGCACAGTCTGTTCTCTGTCTGGAGGGTGCCTTATTTTGTTTTTTGAGCTTTTTGCAAAAACAAAACAGTAAAACAAAGAAAAAAAAAAACATGATGTATCCTGTCCCGAACTGCATGTTGTGGCATTGTCTTTGAATCTTCACTGAGAAGTGCAGATTCCAAAATTCAGAAATAGAATTTCTGAACATATGATTCTTGTTGAACTAAGATGTCAACTCTGCTAAGAGTCTAATCTGTCCAACTAGGCCATGCCACAATAAACTTATTCTTTCATTTTATCACAGTAGCAATAGTCATTTTTCCTCTGGTTCATTCCTAAGAAAGCATATTCTGGATATCATTAATGTACTGGTTTAGAAAGATGGCTATTATCAAAGGTGTTTTAGAGGTATATTGTCACTTCCTAAAGGGTCCCAGCACTTTGTGAGTAAATGCTCAGATCAATCAAGTAAATATCAATTAAAGCACTGTGACACATTACTGCTACTGTCTCCTCAGCACACTTGGCAGGTATATAGGATACCAGCAAAGAAGGCGTACCAAAAAACTAAGAAATATATTTGGAAATAATTTGATTTTTAAAAACTTCACCAAAAAGACATCCTAAGAAAAATATATTTGCATTTCATTGGTTTAACAGTTATTTACAATTTAGCATTGCTTTTATTTCAGCTGTAAATAAGGAGCATATATTTTCAGTGTTCAGGACCTCTAAAAATTTCAATCTAGCTCTTCTGTGTCACTTCCTTCTAGTGGTAAAACCTTGCTATTTGCTCTGTCTCAAACATCCTGAATTTCCCAACAGTTCCTAGAAACCAAGTACTTTGAGGTGAGGAGGAAATTTCACACCAAGAAATTTTGGTAACTGAGTTTTGTGATTACAGTTAAAAAGAGGTGACTGGTTCAGCACGGATCATAAAATGTTAATTGTGTAATAGTAGCACTTCAGTGAGTTTTATGGTCACTCACAGTTGGTCGTAGGTGACAAGGAATACCCGTGTCCTGATACTATCCCAGCTGACCATTGTGGCTTAAGCTAAATTATAGGTAACCCTGCAACTTATATGCAAACTCTCCAGTATGCCGCAAATTCTGATCTCTGTGTCAAAGTCAAAAATAAGTCCAGGTAACTCAAAGACCAGTTCTTTTCACTTCTGTCACTGAAATTTTTCTTGAACACTAATACACTCATAGTCATTTCCAATCTGTAATTTTTCACAAGAAAACCATTTTTGTGATTATAATTGATATCCTAAAGAAAAAAACCCTCACATAATATCCTAAATTGGATTTCCATCAATCCAATCATTTATTCAATAAATATTAAATAACTGCCATTCCAGTATTATAGAAATGGCATTAAAAGGAGCAACAAAGTTTTTGATCTTGCTAATATTATTGTCTTGGAGGGAAGCAATAAATTGGATTGATGATAGATATATAGAAAAATGTTGATAAATTCCAGTAAGTAAATTAATGAGATGACTTTAAGAAATAATTAGTAAGAGCCAACTATGAACAAAAATGATGAGAAAATAAATGTCATTGATGTGAAACCTAAAGAATGTCAAAGAATAAGCTATGCAAAGAACTTTTCAGAAAGAGGGAAAAGTAAGTGGAAGTTCCGATGTCAAGAAAAGGTATACATTTCAAGAGAAAAAGAAGCTAAAATATTGTGAGTGACTGAGAGACAGATACACTATGAGAATGTAAAGGTAAGCAGAAGCTACCACCACCTTATTTATCTTACAAGATCCTTTGCCTTGCGGACTTCCCAGCCATCTGGTCCAACTTCATCCATCTGTGTACCATTCACCTACAGACTGAGTCAATGAACTGAATCATTCCAATCCTAGAAGAATTTCTCTGCTGTTGTACCATCTACTAGCCACATGAATGATCCACTTACTTCACTACAACAGAAGTTGTCTATGACATCTCAATATATGTATGCTTCATAATTACCTTTCACAGTAACTATGGTATAGATTTCACTATGTGTTTTCCTTCTAGCAACAGGGACAACCTTGCAGCCAGTGTACCCTAGGGGAACTGTGAGATGCCTAGAAAGTTCCATAGTTCACCTTCTGGTGGGTTATAGACCAGTACAGAGGATAGACCTATTGATGCTGTGGGAGAGGGATAACTGAAAACTTGATATAGAAATCAACGTCTGGATAGACTCTAGGTAAATATGCACCACCAGGGCTTAGGAGTAACCACACTACGAGGGTTCAGGGATAACCATTTGGGAACTCAAAAGATATTTTCATCAACACTGTAATTTTCTGACACCAGCGTCTTTCCTTCTCCCTGCTCTTTATTGAGCATGTACTCTATTCTAGACATGTTCTTTGCTACATCTGGCCCGTGAGGATCTCAATTTCATTTTTTTAGTGACTTCCTCAGACAAGCTATGATAAAAAATACTAATATTTCATAGAAAGAGAAAATGTTAGGCTCATGTTGAGTTTATTATGAGATAAGTACTTGCCCTGTTTATAGAGTAACAGCCATAGGACTGGTCTTGAGAATCACTATCTTATCTCTTGTTGGCAACAGGTCAGAACTCATAAGTCAAATGAAAGAAAATCCTGGGATCCTTCACCTATCAGAAAGAGTCTGGAAAGAAAGAACATACACTATCTTCTCTGGTTTAATGCTTCCAAATGAATAAAGACAGTGGTCATGGGACCTGGACAAAAAGCCATAAAGTGACTTGCAATCTGGCACAGTCATCAATGCAGACTTTATTCAATACTCCCTCTCAGAGTACTAAACCTCTCTTGCTGATTTCCTTTTGTTTCAATCTCCTTCCAATTTGTGTCTTAATTCCTTGCCTTAGTTTACACTTATATGAGTTGGCCACTGATTTTTAAATGTCTTCATGGCCCTGACCTGGCATTCCCTTAAAACAATGCTTCAAGTAATTTGTTCTGGCCTTTCTTCAGTAACAATGAACAGGAAGAAAAAGAGAAGAAAAGAGATGGATTAACATCTGCGGAACTATTATTAAGCACCAGGTATTATTCTGGGCAGTTTATGTTTGTTGTCTCATTTAATGCTTAAAAAAACTGTATGAAACATTTACTATCATTATTTCCATTTTGTAACTGAGTAATGTGAGGTTCATTAAGTTTTAGTGACTTCCCAATATCAGACTAGAGAAAGACACAGAGTTAGAATTCCAAATCAGATTTATTTAACTCCAGTCTTTTTCTCTTACAGACCTTATTTCCACCACATGTACAGACAGGGCTTCAGTAAAGAATGAAAGTTGGACACACTGTAGTCAACCTGAAAACTGCACTTTCTAAGTGTAGCCAGCATTACCACACCAAAAGCAATTGGTACTGCATATCAGCTGCTACTGAGTATTTTAAAGAAAAAAATGTCCAGGATTTCCATTCTCCTGTCTTTGCAAATATCCCATCTTAACTGCTTTTCTGTATAAATTTGTATTTTGTTTTCCAGTTTTTACCCAGGCCCATTTATGTTTAGTGACCTGGTGGCAGGACTGATTACTGATTTTACTTATTGGCTATGGGGTAAATCTCCTAGAAACAGAGATGGGAAGCAATATTGCCTCAGAATCTAGTGTAGGCATCTGAAATGATTCTCACAAACATTCTTAAGTTTACCATAATCTGTCCTTAAAGAACCAATAGAATAACGGACATTTTGTGGCTCCATGTTCACACTCGTTGAGACTTGACTGGGAGGATGTGTTTGTTGTGCAGTTTTCCTGTTCCTGTCTTCTGCATGTTCCTGGAGCATGACTACCATCTGCATCTTCTGTAAACTAATGATTTGGGCTTCCACCTGCTCTGTGAAGACCTGACAATGACTGATACTCCCTGGTGGACAAGCTCATATACATTTGAATATGAGGGATCATGTCAAAGGACTTTGGCAGGGCAATTTTTTTTAAAAATGTGGTTAAAGTTTTTATGGAATATAAAATTAGATTAGGACAATACAATAAGTAGCTCACCAGTGCCTATGGGGAAATGCTCAAATTAGTTGGCACAATTTCCCAGATGCTTCACACCAGTGGATTTCAAATGTTTTTCATTAGAATCAACAGTAAAAGTTACAGGTTACCCACTGTTTACTATTTCCCCTGCTTATCCAAGCATTTGTGTGTGTGCGTGTTGAAAATCCACAGCATTTAGTTACTTCCTGCAAAGTACATTCTCTTTATATTGTACACCCTTCTGGGCACTTTCTCACCTCTCAGTCCTTGGGCTTGGATCCTTGGATGTACTTTTATTATAAAAGCAGAGTTACCTCTGGAACTCAGGTGCCTATCAAGTACCATTTCCCACTCTTAAAGCAAAAGATGTATACTGCTGTGGGTTAGTCTACTTATGAGTTTATAACTAAATGGGATATTAGAAGGTGAAGCTGGGTGGAGATGGGTCAGTGGGGGTATGGCCTGGAGAGGCATATCTCCACCCCTTCTCCATTGATCCTTCTCTTTTCTTCCCATCATCATGACATAAACTTTTTCTTCTGTGCTATGCCTATCTGCCATGATGCTCTCACTTGGAGTCATCCAATGATAATCTGTGAAGCAAAATAAACCTCTCCTCTTTTAACTTATAGGTCTATAGTATTGTGTCTCAACAATAAGAAAGTAATATTCTGCATATTTTGGTACCAGGAATGGGGTTATTACTGAGACACTACCTGACCACATGGTTTAAAAGCCTTTGGAAGTGGCTCAGAGGAGGAATTTGGAAAGGTTAGATTTCAACTGCAAAAGCAGCCCTAGAATGTTATGAGTCAAGCTTGATGGGATATCCTGATCAGATCTCAAAAGACCAGAATGTTAACAATAATGCAGTTGATAAAGACCAGCCTAAAAATTTTCATTTGGGAAGAACCACTCCATTGACATTTTGACCCCTAACCATGTGTGTTAAACTCTGTCAGAAAATTTGCTTGCATTTTGTTCATGTCCACAGACTTTTGGGAGACTGAGATTAAGAGGGGAGAGTAATTAATCTTGCTGAAGAAGTTTGAAGGCAGCCAAACATTCAGGCTGTGGCTTGGGTACACTTGAGAGTTTTTTTTCCAGCTCTATGTTGCAAATGAAGACCAAACAGCTCAACCAAATGATTTAAAAATTTTGAGTCTGGCCAGAAAAGAATCTCTGGTAGAGTTAGAACCTGCAAAGATGGAGTAGAGGAAAACTTGGTTGCTATAATGATTAGCATTATAAAGAAACCAAATACTTTGGAACAGGATACTAGGGAAAATGTCTTGAGGGAATGTGAGGAAACAAGTTTCTAATTGTTGCAGGCTCAATGTAGAAAAATTGAAAGTCTTTGTTTTGAGAAGAGAGCTTCAGAGCACCACGCTTCAGAATGGCAGCCACCTTGGGAAATTTTTCCACAGGATTTGGTTCATAGCACTGAGCCATCTATACACTCAGTCCCTACAACAGTGATAGAAGGAAACTGCTAGTTCTCCAGGTGGTAGCAGACCTTGGTGCTGGTTTTACTCACATGCATAGTGTAAGAATTGTAGTATGAGGAAGGCTTCCACGCATATTTTAGAAGAAGGCCTGTGAGGCTAGGCAATGAGCTCCTGAGAGGGTGGTTTGATGCTGTGAAAGTGAAGCTAAAGTTCAATGAAGAATCCAGTGAGTGATGCTATGAAAGTCAAACTGAAAGTTCAATCTTCTTGGCCCAGAGATTCACAAGGAAACAGTACCTTCCAGATGTCTCCACTATCTCCAGATTCCAAAAAGAAATTCAGAGGTATTATGATACTCTTTGGAAAACTCAGAAGTTAGTCAACTACCTTCAACCCAGAAGACATATCTGAGCCTAAATTCAAAGAAAGAAGGACAAGGGTAACTGCAGGTCCTCAGTTGGGTTAGTCTCTGACAAACTAACAGTGACTTGGATATGCCTTTTGCCAAATGAACCAAAGAGAAAGTTTATATTTGGCTAGTGGAGCAAGGGTTGGGGTCCTACCTGAATTCTGGCAAGCTCTGGATTGCATCTGACCAAACCCTTTTACAGGCTTCTCAACAAGATTTAGAGAAGGAACTTGGAATCTAGCATTCACTTCATTGAAAGAAATTCCAGCTGGCACTGCAAGCCCTAGGATTTGAAGAAGAAACCAATGATAGAAAGCTGGATTTCAACTGGGTCACTAGATGGTTAATATTGGTGTTCCCCAGTATAAGATCCAGTTGGATGAAGGATGAGTAGATGGTCGAAAGTTACATTATATGACTGTTGATGACTTACTGTCTTTGAAGGTTGTGTGAGTGTTGCACCATCTCAGTACCAAAAGGGTCATCCAAGTTCTAAGGATCAACAACTTTGAACCAAACTGCCAAAAGAGATGGCCATCTGATGAGAGTAGCATTACTGCATCTGAAGTTCAGCAGTGAGCCTGTATTCTGTGGACTTAGCAGAATATGCCACCAATCTCAGGGGCAGTGGGGTCCATGATGGACTCATGGTGCTAGAGCCTCATTTTAATGTAGAAACAATGGCTCAGTTACTGAACATTCCACCAAATAAGACCTTGTAACAAAGACACTTGGCCATTCATTTCAACCTTCTGATTGGTGCTGAGGCCAAACATGAGAAGTGAGATGCCATGGAGTTACCATATTATGTATTTTTAACAGCTACTGCCAAAGTGAAGCCAAAGAAACTTACCTTCAGCAATTTTGGGAATCTGAGAAAGAAAAAAGAATAAGATGGGGAAGAATAAGTTTTTGTGATGGAATTGGGAGAGGTGTCAGGAAGTGCCTTAAAGAAGGGATTTAAGCCTGTTTTGGACAAGTGTCTGTATGATGAAGATGATTTGGATCAGTTAGAACAGATGGAAGATTCAGAAGTGCCAGTGAGGCAGGTGCATTTTCCAAAGACATCAACAATCTCACACACATGTTAAAGGCAGATGACATGTTCAAAGATTTTGCTATCTGTTTCCCTAGTGTCAGCATTACAGATGAAGATTCAAAAGTTTTATTTATTTATTTATTTATTTTTGTGGCACCAGGGATCGAACTCACAACCTCATGCCTACCAAGCAGGCACTTAAGCCACTGAGCCAAAGTCCCAGCCCTACTTTGTTTGAGACAGGGTCTCACTATGTACTTCAGGCCAGCCTTGAGCTCACATTGTAGCCCAAGTGGACCTCGAACTCACAGCCCTCTTCCTACCTCAGCCTCCTGAGTGCTGGGATTAAAGGCATGCACCACTATGCCCAGTGAAGACTCAAACGTTTAACCACAGAACATAGATAAGCACTTGGAACTCTTAGTATTCATTCCACTTTATTTTTCAAATACAGTGTATACCGCAGGCAAGGGATTGTACATTGTTTATTGTTCTAACTTCTGTTCCTACAGAAGAGAAAATGAAAATTGTGAAATGTTTCTATTTAGACACCACAAAAAATGAGACACTGGTAAAGAAAGTATGATTGTTTTTCCTCTGTTTAATGTAAAAATCTGCGATACATTTTATTGAAAGTATTGCTTTTAAAATGAGTATTTTACCACAGTGTTTCCATCAACATCTCCAGTATGGAGGATTTGAGAATGACTTTGTCACATCTGCATTCACTGCAGCCACCTACTCAAGACATTCTGTGCTGTCAAGACAAATATATGAGATTTTGTTACACATTCATTGTACCCACTTAATGCCAGCCACACCTCCACTTGCCTCTTTCTCTCTCTCTCTCTCTATATATATATATATTACATGAAATATATTGTCATATTATATATATATATATATATATATATATATATATATAGAGAGAGAGAGAGAGAGAGAGAGAGAGGGAGGGAGAGAATAGAAAATAAGTTTTGAGACATAAGGGAGATGATGAAAAGGTCACATCAAAAGCAAACCTCTCCAACTTCTAACTTTCCATGTACTAACAAGTTCCTAAAGAAACCAAAATGTGAATTTCTCCACACCTGAATTTTATGCATTGTTCATTGAAATTAGGTTAATATACGTGAAATACCCCTTCTTTGATGACACCACAAAACTCTTGAACAGTTTAAATATTTCAGTCTTAACTTTGGATCCATTGACATTATGAGCAAGAATTTTAGGGCCATGAATACACTGTTCATTCATGAGTATTCATACATGCCAAAATTTTGTGAAAAAAATTTCTAAAGAAGCAAAAAGCAAAACAAAAACTTTTACAATATTAAGTTTCTAATTTTTCCTGTTTGCCAAATATATCATTATATCATAATACTGTCTACTAAACCTACTTACAGTACGTTTCTCAAGCCATCAATAGGATAGAATTCAAAATTCTGAGGCTGTAAAATTAGTTTTATGCTTGCTCGTTTTAGACAAAATGTTGCAAACACTAAAATACTCTTTATAAAGAACATAGAAAACTGAAGAAAAAACTGTTTTTGAGTTTATCTTGTCATTGCTGATTTAGGAAAAGTCTGTTTTTCATTCAGTGCTACATAATTGCTCATGATAGCCCACTGTGTAGAGTGGGTGTTCACGAACTGGAGCAGAGGTGGGTGGTTCAGTTTGTGTAAGTGGACTAGATTATAAACTGTATTTGAGTATCAGTGGTAGTTTTCATTATGAGCATGTTGCCAAGCTATTCATCAAGGAACTTATAACACTCAATTATTATATATTCATTACTAAAATGATTGGATGTTAACAATGGTTTCTTTACACTCTACCATTCATTATTTGGTAATTGTATTATACTTGGCCTGTGTTTGGGTTTTATTTTAATGTAAATTTGTGTCATGATTTGAAAAACCCATATTTGTTGTTAGAACCAGATTCAAAATACCTTAAGACTGTTACAGATATCAAATATTCTTCATTCAGGATAATATAGCATAACTGATTATAGGCAATGTGGTTAAGAAATAGTTTGATGATATATTTTACTTATAAAATATATCCTGCTGGTAATACCATATAAGCAGAAATAAAGTAAACTATTAATTGAAAAAAAGAAACTGAAAGTTCAGTGAAGAACCCAGGATATTGAAATAGAAATATGGGATAACTGAGAAAGGCCACTAGAACTTTGTGAATCCAATCAAAGAAAGAGGTCTTGAGGTCCAAAACCACCAGCAGCACAATAGGGGCAGGGTAACCCAATCGCTTGGAGTTAACATCTTGCCACCATTTACCCCAAGTGCTGGACATGGAACTGTGGAATTTAATGCTTGCTCTGCTGTGCTTAGATCTTAGTTTGGTCCCATTCTTTCTATCCCCCTATTTCACCCTTTTGGATTAGGAATGTTTACTCAGTTACCTCTGTTTTATGCACTATCCTCCCTGAAATTCCCCACCACAGGCTAAGACCACTCTATCAAAAGAAACACTTTGCATACAAACTCTTAATTTATGATTGGTTCTGTTTTATAACTACAGACTCTGTTCCTATGGTCTAAAGTACAAAATCAATAGTTATCACAGTCTGCTGTTTCTAAATTGTGCTTGATGTTATTGTTATTGTTAATTGTACAACTTTATCTAGGATGTCATATCTGTTATAATCGACTGTTCTCCCTTCTGTAATAATACCGGGAAGCTGTAGTGTGAATACCTCACCACAGCCCTACCTCAAAGACTGGGGACTGAGCCAAACAGATGCCAGCATCCCACCATCAATTAAGTAGGAAGGAAGGATATTGTGACACACAAACCAAGAATCTCCTGCAAACATAATACATGCCTGAAGAACAGACTTTTCCTAGAGAGGCGTTGATACTAGTGATATAGCCACTTACTACAAAAGTTTGCAAGAATTACCATAGAAAACAAAATAAACATTTTTTGCAATAGAAAATGAAAAGATGAAATTGAAAAATGCAATCTCAGACTGCCAGCCCACCTGGAACAAGACTAGCAGACATAGAAATAGAAGAAATTAGAATATACACACCTGAAATTTCTGAAACAATAGCAATCAAAGTAAAGTAACAAATCCATGAGGCTATAGAAGAAATCAGATCATAAATAATCTCCCAGATAAGAAAAGAAATGTCAACAATTATAAAGGAATTGGTCAGCAAATCTAGAATAGAGATAAGTGAAAAAAAATGGCAATGGGAAGGGAATGGAAACTGTGAATGATCAATATAGGAAAGAATAGAATACATGAAATGGATTCAAACACTTATCCAGGAAATAAAAAATTCTATTGAAAGCTGGAAAAAAACCACTTGAATGGAACTGAATACAAACTTTTAGACCTTGAAGACAAGATCATAGCTAGTGATCATGAAAGAAAAAATCTCTTGAAAATAGCAAAATATCAGGAAATGACATGTAAACAGCTGCAAAGTGACACAAATAAATATGATATATGAATAACTGCTGTCAATGAAAATGCACGAGTCAACACAAATGGCAGAAAAAGACTTTTTGAAGAATACCAGAAAATTTACCAAATGTGAGAACAGAATCTGACATACAGATAAATGAGGCATATAGAACTCCATTTAGCCATAATCAAAATAAATCTACACCAAACATCTAATGATCAGGATCCCAAAAATTCAACACAAGAAGAGACTATTGAAAGTTTTTAGAGAAAAAAAAACCAGATCACATATAAAGGAAAGTCCATCAGCATCATAGCAGTCTTCTCAACACAAACCCTCAAGTCAAGAAGAGCTTGAAGTAAAGTATTTCAAGCCCTGAAAGAAAACAACTTCCAACCCAGATTTATGTACTCTACAAAACTTTCAAAATTAATGGAGAAATAAGGTGCTTTCATGACAAAGAAGAAATAAAGTAATTCATGACCACCAAATAAATCCTATAAAGAGTACTGAAAGATGTTTTAGGCAGAGATAAAAGACACCATAATTCTAAGAACAAGAGACAGAAACCAGCAGATAGGACAAGCAAATGAAATGAGGGGAAAAGCATAGAATCAATAGCAGGAAAATATGGTGAAGTTAAACCAATGCATATTGTTATGACCATCAATGTAAATAGCCTCAAACCTCCAATCAAAAAAACAGAACAGCAGAATGGATCAAGAAACAAGATCCAACAATACGCTGTATATAAGAAATACATTTAACTCAAAAAGAAATTCATTGACTGAAAATCAAAGGATGAAAATTAATCCTCCATGAAACAGGAACCCAGAAAAAAGGAGGGGTAGCTATTCTGTTTGCCGACAATATGAACAGAAACCAAGAATGATCAAAAGAGATAAAGAAGGTCATTCCATACTTGCTAGGGGAAAACTTCAAGAGGAAGAGACAGCAATCATAAAAATATATGCAACAAATATGGGAGTACTCAACTATGTAAGACAAATATTATTAGTGATGAAAAATCAAATAAGCAATAACACAATTCTAATGGGGGAACTTAATACCACATTGTCAGAAAGAGATAGATCAAATAGACAAAAACCAGCAATGAAATAACAGAATTGAACCAAACATTTGAACAAATGGACTTAGTAGGTGTTTATAGGGTGTTCCAGTCAGCAACATAAGAACACACATTCTTCTCAACTGCACATGGGACATTCTCCAGAATAGATGATATACTTGCCCATAGAACATGTTTGAATAAATACAAAGGAATTGAAATTATCCCATGCATACTATCTGATCATAGTGCAATGAAATTGGAAATTAATGACAAAAAAACCTGCTAAAACTCCATAAACACATGGAAATTAAATAGCACTCTGGAACCACATTTCAGGGGTGCATGCATGCTACCTACACAAAGGATCCAAACTCTGCCCAGCCCAGTGTGCCAGTACAATCCATTGGGGAAATGCCTGGCCAGCATCACAGGTCACAGAGGTACAGAGTCTTGCCCAGGTGAGAGCCCAAGAGCCATCCATCAGGAAGTGAGCAACAAAGATGATGGGCCCTTGAGATTTTGAGCTCTGACCATCACAGCACAAGACTCCAGCATCATAGTTTGGGCATGCACCCCATGTGGCCACATGGATATTGGAGGATCAAAGATCTGCCCAGTGCAGCATTCCAGTGCAATTAATCAGGAGGGTGCTTAACCAGTGACACAGATCACAGAGGAAAATGACAAAATGAAACAGAAAGATGCAGTCTCAGTCCTACAGCCCAGTGAGAAAAAACCCAGGAGACATTGAAATGGAAGACACTGGAAATTTCACAACTGAACTTTCTGAAACGATAGCAATGGAAATAAAGAAAAACTCCATGCAGCTATGGAGGGAATAAGATCAGAAATAATCTCTCAGGTAAAAAAAAGAAGTAACAAACATAATGAAAGAAATGTTGAGTGTATCTAAAGAAGATCTACGTAAAAAATAGAGAAAAATAAGAAAATGATGGAAAACTTGAATGAACAATATAAGACAGAATTACAATGTATGAAACGGATTAAAAAGGACATTCAGAAAATTAAGAATTCCATTGAAAGCTGGCAAAACTGCTTTAATGAAGCTGAAGATAGCCTCACAGACCTTGAAGACAGGATGGAAGCTTATGATCATGAAAGAAAAGATCTCTTAAAAATAACAAGGAACCCAGGAAACAATTCAACAGCTGCAAGATGAAGCAAAGAGAAACAATATAAGATTGATAGATGTCAATGAAAAATCAGGGGTCAACACAAATGATATAAAAGGACTATTTAGAGATGTAATAGGAAAAAATTATTTGAACATGGGAAAAGCATCAGATATTAAGATAGTGAGGCATATGGATCCCCAACTAGCTAAAATCAAATGAAACATTCACCCAGATATATAATAATTAGGATCTTAGAAATTCAGCACAAAATCAGAATACTAAAAGCTGTTAGAGAAAAGAAACAGGTCACTTATGAAGGAAAGCCTACCATAATCGTGGCAGACTTCTCAACACAAACATTCAAATCTAGAAAAGCTTGGAGTGAAGTGTTTGAAGTCCTGAAAGAAAACAAATTTCAACCCAGATTGGTCTAACTTGCAAAAATATTTTGAAAATTGATGAAGAAATAAGATACTTCCATGATAAAGAACAACTGAAGAAATTGAAGACTACCAAACCAACATTACAAAGAGTACTGAAAGATACTCTAGAAGGACATAAAGATAATACAATTCCAAGAGCAACATCAGAAGTAAACCACTAAGCAGGGCAAGTAAGTAAACAGAAAAAGTAGAAAAGCAACAACAAGAGGGATGGGGATTTAGCTCACTGACGTAAGAACCTGCCTGACAAGCATGAGGTCATGAGTTAGAATCCCATTTAAAAAAAGAAGGAATATGAAAACCAACAACAGAAAGATAACATGACAGAGATAAGTCAGTACATATCAGTTATGTCAATCAATGTAAATGGTCTCAACTCACCAACAAAAAGAAACAGACTGGCAGAGTGTATTAAGAAACAAAATTCAACAATATGCTGTGTAAAAGAAACACATTTAAATCAAAAGGAAATTCACAGACTAAAAGTCAAAGGATGGAAAACAATACCCCATGCAACAGGAGCCCAGAAAAAAGCAGGGGCAACTGTTCTGTTAGCAGACATGGTGAACTTCAAACCAAGAATGATCAAAGGCAGTTGAGAAAGTCACTACATACTTTTTAGGGAAAACATCAAGAGGAAGTGATTACAATCATAAATATACATGCACCAAATATGGGGGCACCTAACTATGTAAGACAAATCTTAATAGACATGAAAAATCAAATAAACAATACTACAGTTATAACAGGGGACCTTAACATCCCATTGTCATGAAGAGACAGATCAATCAAACAAAAAATCAGCAAAGAAATAACAGAACTCAATCAAATTTGTGAGCAAATGGACCTAGTAGATGTGTAGCGAGTATTCCACCCAACAACATCAGAATACACATTCTTCTCAGTTGCGCATGGGTCATTCTCTAAAACAGATCACATACTAGTCCACAGAATATGCTTAGGTAAATGCAAAGTAATTGAAATAATCCCATGCATATCACCTGATAATAACACAATAAAATTGAAAACTAATGACAAAATGCCCAAAAGAACCACATAAGCACATGGAAATAAAATAACACTCTCCTAAACAAACAATGGGTCACAGAAGAAATTAAAGGAGAAATTAAACAATATCTGCAATCAAACAAACATGCAAACAAAACTTAGAGAACCTGTGGGACACAAACAAAGCAGTACTCAGAGGGAAATTAAGAGTGGTAAACTCCCACATCAGGAAAATGGGATGAACACAAATAAACAACTTAGTGCTGCTCCTCAAACTACTAGAAAAAGAAGAGGAAGTCAATCCCAAAGCCTAGAGAAGGAAAGAAACTTTAAAGTTCAGAGCAAAAATCAATGCAATTGAAACTAAGAAAACAACACAAAGAATTAATGAATCGAAGAGTTGGTTCTTTGAAAGAATACATAAAATTGACAAAATCCTAGCCAACTTTATCAAAAATAGGAAAGCAAAAAACTCAGATCCACACAATAATAAATGAAAAGGGTGAAATCACTACAGACCCTGTGGAAATACAGATAATCAAAATCTACTTTGAAAACCTTTATTCCCATAGGTTCAATCACACAGTAGAAATGGACAGATTCCTAACAAATATACAAATTTCCAAAGCTAGATCAAGAAGGTATAAAACTGTTGAATAACACAATTTCAGTTAATTAAATTGAAAATGTAATCAGAACCTTACCAAGAAAAAAAGCCCAAACATGGATTCAAGGCTGAATTCTACAAAAATTTAGGGAAGACTTAATGCCAACACTCCTCCAGCTCTCCAGTGAAATTGAAAAGGAAGAAAGTCTCTGTATCTCATTCCTGGAAGCAAGTATTACCCTAATACCAAAACCAGAGAAAGACCCAACCAAAAAAGAGAATTACAGGTCAATCTCTCCAATGAACATAGATGCAAAAATCCTCAATACAATACTGGCAAATACAATGCAACAAATAATCAAGAAGATTATACACCATGATCAAAAAGGATTTATCACAGGAATGCAGGGGTGGCTCAACACATGCAAATCAATAAATGTAATATACCATATCAAAAGAGCCAAAGACAAGAATCACATGATCATCTAAATAGATGCAGAAAAGCTTTTGACAAAATTCAACACTCAATCATGATAAAAAAAAAAAACTACCAAAAACTGGAACAGATGATCTTTACCTCAATCTGATGAAAGCCAAATATGATAAACCAACAGCCAACACCTTACTAAATGGACAAAAACTGAAAACTTTCAACCCAATATCAGGAATAAGACAAGGATGTCGATTATCACCAGTCCTATTTGATATAGTTCTGGAAACATTAGCCAGAGCAATTAGACAAGAGAGAGAATCAAAAGGAATAAGGATAGGAAAGGAAGAATTTAAATTATCATTATTTGCAGATGACCTGATATTCTATATCGAGGACCCCAAAAAATCCATTGAAAAACTTGTAGATGTAATAACCAAATTCAGTAATGTAGCTGGATGCAAGGTCAACACCCAAAAATCAGTAGCATTCCTATATACAAATAAACTCCCTGAGAGACAAATAAGGGAAACCACACTCTTCACTATAGCATCCAAAAAAATGAAATACTTAGGAATCAATCTAACAAACGAACTTAGTGATGTATTAAATTGAAAATTACAATAATCTGAGGAAGGAAACTGAAGAGGATTTCAGAAAATTGAAATACATTCTCTGTTCATGTATAGGGAGAACAAACTTTGTTAAACAGATTTAATGCAATTCCAATGAAAATACCATTTGCATATCTCACAGATCTATAGAAATCTTCCCTAAAGTTCACCTGGAAGCAGAAGAGACCTAAAATAGCAAAGGCAATTCTGGGCAACAAAAGCCAGGCAGGAGTCATCACAGTCCCTGATTTGTAATTATACTACAAAGCAACTGTGATAAAATCAGCATGTTACTGGAAAAAAAAAAGGCCCTGAAATTAGGAGATACAACCACAGCTACAAACATTCAGCCGCCGCATCTTTGACAAAGGGGCCAAACACGTTCACCCAATAAAAGATAGCCTCTTCAATAAGTGTTGCTGGAAAAACCGGCCTTCCATATGCCAAAATCTAAAACTAGACTGATGCCTATCATCATACACTAAACTAAAGTCAAAATGGATCAACGATCTAAATATTAAAATGGAAACACTAAATCTGCTGAAAGACAAATAAGGTAGAAATCTTGGTGTCATGGTGTAGGTAGAGATTTCATGAATAAAAATCAAACTGCACAGGAAATACTTCCCAGAATCATCTACTGGGATCTCGTCTTATTAAAAAGTTTTTGCATGTCAAAAGAAATCTCCAACAGAATGAAAAGAAAACCTATGAATTGGGAAAATATCCTAGCCAACCATCCCTCAGACAAAGGACTCCTATCTAGAAGATATGAAGAATTAAAAAAATTTAAAGAGAAAACGTAACTGAGATCGGGGAAAGAAGGAAGGAAGAAAGGGAAAAGGAAAAAGTCATGAATTTTTATATGTATACATATGTTAGCTAAGATGACTATACTACTAATTATATTCCTTCTTGGAGAAGAACAGTTAATACTCATATGGTTGGATCAATATTACATGTCTATATCTGGTAATCTGAACAATCCTTTTGAAGGTAGCAATATGCAATATTACAACCATTGTTAAATTCCTATCATCTTGTTTTGAAAACCTATACTGTTATTGTTTTGGGTCCGTTTTCTTATTGTTGTTTGATTGTCTCTTTTGATTTTGTTTTTCTTTTCTGTGTCTTTTTTCTCTAAAACAAATGTTAACAAAGGAAACAGAAACCTTGCAGCTTTTTCTTGTAAACCCGCACTCCATGCCCTCCACTACAGCTGGCCCCATTCTTTTCTTTTAGAGTCCACATGTCCAAATGCTTCTCATTCAGCTGTTTGCCGGTTCCTATTTCTGTGCCTGGATCAGTTCCCAGTACACAATTCTTTGTCCTTCTGCGCCCCCTGTGTCATCTATTGTTTCTACTGTGATTTTATTAAATTGGGATTATATTTTTTAATCTTTGTCAATAAGGTGGTAGGTCTGATTTTTGGTATCTTCATTATTTTGCCAAGAATAGTTGTTATTGCATTATCTTACATGTATATTGTGTCCACAGTCTTAAAGATCCCCTGAGCAAAAGAAGGAGTAAAAGCAGTTTCTATTTAAAAATATTTGTAAGTTTGCTTTATGAAATTGCTTAAGTATCTCACACTTCCAAGAAATCCTGAACTTTGTAAGGTGGCATCAGTAGTTTATATACTGTCACACCTATTTTAAACCCTCTTATTTACTCTCTTCCATTTTTTATTATCAGTATATGTTTGTAATAATAATACTTAACATTCATCTTGAACTGAAACATATGCATATCACATCTTGATCATCTTTGTCCTATTTCCCTCTTATGCCTTGATGCCTCCCTCCTTCATGACATCTCTCTCTCATCTTCAAAGTCAAGCTCCCTGTTTCCTATTATTTCTCTTTGATTTTGCTCTTTTTTGTATTCTGTGTTTCTCATATAAGAGAAAGCATGCAATATTTAACCTGTTGTGTCTGGTTTACTTAGAGTAATGCTAGCAAAATACACCCATTTTCCTACATACAACTCAAATTTATTCTTTATTGCTAAATTTATATACCTATATCTATATCACATTTTCTTTAGCCATTCATCTGTTGAAAGGCACATACACCATTTACATAATTTAGATATTGTAGATTGTGCTGCTATAAACATGTGTTTCCTTGTGTCACTAATGTGATATCTTCAACTCTTTCAAGAGGATACTTAGACAGAAAATAGCTGGTTTGAGTGGAATTTCTAGTTTCAGTTTTTTGAGGAATCTTCATACTGATTTATAATGATTTTACTAGTATATATTCCTATCAAAAATGTAGAAGGGTTGCTTTTTCCCCACAAACATACCAATACTTGTTGGCTTTTGAGTCCTTGATGATAACTATTCTGACTGGAGTGGGATGGAATCTCAATGTTGTTTTGACTTGCACTTTTCTAATGGCCAACATTGCTGGACATTTTTCAGGTACTTATTAAAGATCTATATTTTTTCTTCTGGGAAGTGTTTGTACATTTCAATTCCCCATTTTTTGATTGAGTCTTTTATTTTGAAAAATCTAATTTTTGAGTTCTTTATATATTCAAGATAATAATCCTCTGAAAAATCACTAGGAAAACTTTTTTTATTTTAAAGAGGATAAAACAGAACAAAACCAATCAAAACAAACCAGTGTAAGAGATACAGGATTTTGAAACATTATGAAATCAACAATAGTTAGCATAATGCCTTTTAATGTCTTCAAAATAGCTGAGATAACTTTGAACATAGTAAAAATCAAACAGAACTGAATAGAATAGAAACAATAAAAACAAAACAGTGAATGCAATAAAGGTCTTCAAAACTGGTCAATAGTAAATCCAAAATTAGCCAGGCGTGGTGGTGCATACCTTTAATCCCAGCACTTGGAAGGCTGAGGTAGGAGGAGGGTTGTGAGTTCAAGACTAGCTTGGGCTACAACATGAGTGCAAGGCCAGCCTGAACTACATAGTGTGACCCTGTCTGAAAAAACCAGAGCCGAGAGTTTGGCTCAGTGGGGTAAGTGCCTGCCTGGCAGGTGTGAGGTTGTGAGTTCAATCCCCAGTGCCACACACACACAAAAAGTAAATCCAAAATTGCTACCATAATATACCTTTCTCTCTTTGAAACAGCTTCTCCTGCCATAAAATTTGACATAGTCTGACAAAAGATAATAAAATCTAACCCAACAAAACAATGGAAATAACATAGGACTTCTAAAACAAGACCATAGGGAATCAACAATGGCTGCAATCTTCAGAAAGAGATTCCCCTAGATGTCACACTGCCTACCACTATCCTCTGAACCTATGATCAGACCACTGGCCCTAGACCTGCAATGTTAGTGAAACAACAAATCACCACAGGCATCCAATTGCCTTTCACCACCATGGCCATCATCACAGCCTGTGTTTCTCTAGATGAGCCGGGCAATTATTGCAGAGGGGGAGGATGGTACTTCTTGTTTGCCAGCCTGAAGCTGGAAGGAGCTGGGGTCAGGCTGTTCCACTCTGGCAGTGACCCACACATGGTGCTGGTTTCCCAACTGGGCTTGCTTGCTGGTGTGGCCTTGTTCTCTCTAACCCCAGTCTGTGAATGGTGCTGACTCATGGGGAGAGACTAGGATCTGGCTGTTCCAGTCTGGCAGTGGACCTCTCATGGCGCAGGTTCCCACACTGGGCTAGCTTGCTTAAGACTTTTTCACATTCTGTAGGTTTTTGTTTCCTTTGTTCTGCAGATGATTTTTAATTTGATATAATCCCATTTGTTATTTATTGATGTTACTTCTTGTGCAATTATGGTTCTTTTCAGGAAGTCCTTGCATATATCTTCAAAAGTATTACCTATTTTATATTCCAGCAGATTTAGTATCTATTTTTATTTCTAGGTCTTTAATCCACTTTGATTTTAGTACAAGGTGAGAGACACAAGTCAAGACTTACTCTTTTGCACACCACTAACCAGTTTTTCCAGCATTATTAAAGAGGTTACCTTGTACTTCAGCATAGGTTTTTGGCACCTTTGTAAAAGATCAGCCGAAGATGAATTGAGTCAATTCTACATCATCAATTCTATTGGACTGGTCTACACATTTATTTTTTGCCAGGACCATGCTGATTTTTATAATTACTATTGCTATAGCCTTGTAGTATAACTTGAAAACAGGGGTTACAAATCCTCCTGCTTTGTTCCTTTTGCTCAGGATTTCTTTGATTATTCTGAGTCTCTTTTGGTTTCATATAAATTTTAAGACAATTTTTCTAGTTCTCTAAAGAACGCTGCAATTTTGATTGGAATTCATTAATATCTGTTTTCATCAACATGGAAAACCTGAGAATATTGGTTACAGCTATCCAGGAACAGGGATGGTCTTTTGACTTTCTAGTGTCCAGTTCAATCTCTTTTTTCAATGTATATTTTTATTTCCCTTATTTGGTTAGATTAATTCCCAGATACTTAAAATATTTGAACCTACCATGAATGGGATTGTTTTCTGAATTTCTTCCTCAGTGACCTCATTGTTGTTCTATAGGCATTCTATTGACTTTTTGTTTTTATTTTATAAACTATCACTTAGCTGAATTTATTACCTCTAAGAGACTTCTGGTGGAGTTTTTGGATTTTCTGGATAGAGGATCATGTCATCTGTGAATAAAGAAAGTTTAACTTTTCTGGTTCCTAACCCTACCCTTTTATATCCCTCTCTTGCCTAACTGCTCTTGTTAAAGTTTCAAGTACTATGTTATTCAGAAGTGGTGAGAGAAGACAGTCTTTCACTTTTCTAGATTTTAGAGAGAATACTTTTAGTTTTCTCCATTTAGTGTGGTTTTGGCAATGTGTTTGTCATGAACAGCTTTTATCAGATTGAGGTAAAATTCTTCTATACCTATTTTTGTCATGAATGGATGTTGAGTTTTGTAAAAGACTTTTTAGACATCTACAGAGAAGACCAAGTGATTTTTAAGCTTATTTCTTTGTAAGTGGTGTATCACATTTATGATTTGTGAATTTTGAATCATCCTTGCATCCCTGGGATGAAGCCAACATTCTTGTAATGCATTTTTTAAAATGACTTTTTACATTCCGTTAGTATCTTGTTGAGGATTTTTGTAGATATTTTCATTAAGAAAATTTTCCAGTAATTTTCTTTTTTGTAGAGTACATGTCTGGTTTTAGTATTCGTGTAATGCTAGTTTGAAGAAATGAGTTTGGCAGTGTTCACCCCTTTCAAATTCATGGAAGATTTTTAAGGAGTACTGGCATTACTTCTTTCCTGAAATTCTGTTAAAATTTAGTAGTAAATTCATCAGGTCTTTACTTGTCTCAGTTTGTAGGGTTTCTATTACTGCTTCAATTTCATTGCCTATTACTAATCTAGTCAGGTTTTTTATATCTTCCTGGTTCAATTATGTTAAGTCACATTGGCCTAGGAATTTATATATTTTATCTAGATTTTCTGAATTATGGAACATGAGTTTTCAAAGTAGTTTCTTATAAGGATAGAACAACTATTGGTTGTATCAGCATTTCTAAAACCAGCTATATAGAAATCATATAAATTACAACTTGTACTAACAATTTTATACTTTTTAAACAACCCCAGAAGACAATGAAATCATACTGATGACAAATTGTTTAGGATGTGAAGAATGAGGCAAGAAGAAAGGAAGAAAAAAATGAAGAAAATGGTTGAGAAAGAATGAAAGAAGTATAAAAGAAAAGAGCAAATGAAGAAAACAGATAGGATTTTAGTTATATTTATATTTGAAATGTATAAAGGGGAAGAAGAGACTTGAGAGTTTAATTTGGGGGGAGGGAAAAAGGTACATGAAGGAAGAAAGTACCACTGACATTGAAGGAAGTTCGGAAGTCAGAACTAAGTAATATGCTCATAAAAAGCTTATAATTTAATTCTCCATATATAATTTTTGGAGAGGGTTAATCTTATTTGACCATGAAAGATACTGTATAAACTAAAGCAATACTGTAATTAATTCTTATTCTACATTTCATGTATACAAACACCTTGCATATCCATATCAGATAGGAGAAAAATATGCATACACACAAAAACAAAAAAAATAAAGAGTCTTGTTTGTCCTGTTTATATTACAGTCAAAATTTGACCAGTATGATCATACCTCTTTCTTCAAAAATAGAGAAACATCTTGTAGTACTTGCAGGGTGCTGAGATCCAGTCTTCTGCTGTGGCAATCAGTGTTCGAACTGGCTTCGTTACAGTACTTTATTCACTTGACTGCCAATGAATTAAGGAGAGAGAGGGTGAAAATGAAATTTGTGACTGCTTCTCATATGCTCTCAGAGCTGTTTCAAGTGTCTTCTTTTAGGCATGACTAGATGGAGATTTTTGTCTCAGTCACACTTTTTATTTTTATTATACATGTTTGCAGTACATAGTGATTATAGTCTTCAAAGGAAATTTGTATGTGGAAATACTACATTTCAATTTTTCCCCCCTTCCCTTCTGGACCCTTCTTTTATTTTTAAAATTTTTTTGCATGAAGCTATCAAGAATTTTTTTATTTATTTAAGAGAAAAAACACTCAGAAAAGAAATACAAAATTCAAAAGACACAAACAACAACAGCAAATCCAATACAATAACAGTATAGGCTTATAAAACAAGATGATAGGAATTTGACAATGGTTGTAATATTGCATATCGTTTCCTTCAAAGGGTTGCTTAGATTAACAGATACAGACATGAAAAATTTACCCAATCATATGAGTATTAGGAGTTCTTTCCAATGACAAATACATTTAGTAGTATAGTCATTTTACCTATCCTATGTATATATATATATATATATATATATATATATATATATATATATACATATCCTTTTCCTTTTCCCTTCCTTCTTTCCTCCTTTCCCCCATCCCAATTACTTTTACTCTATGAGCAGTTTCTTACTCTTACACAGTATTTATTGTAGATTTTGGATCGTATATGCATTTTCAGTTTCTTACTCTAGGGAGACAATACAGTATTTACACATGTGAGTTTGATTTATTACACTTTTGAGTATGGTCTCAAGTCACGTCCATTTACTTATAAAAGTCTCGTTGCAATCTTTCTTATAGTGGAGTAGTACTTCATTGTATAAAATTACCACATCTTTTTTATCCATTCCTTGATTGATGGGCACTTGGACTGTTTCCAAGATCTGGCTATTACAAATTGGGTTGCTATAAACATGATTGCACAAATATCACAGTGGTATGATGTTTTGAATTCTTCTGGGAAAATGCCCAGAAGTGGGATAGCCTGGTTGAATGGGTTCTCTAATCCTAGCTTCTTGTGGAATCTCCACACTGATTTCCACAGTGGTTACACCAGTCTACACTCACACCAACAGTGTAGAAGAGTTCCTTTTTCCCCACAGCCCTCCCACCCTTCGTTATTGCTTGATTTTTTTTTATCTTGGCCACTCTTTCTGGGGTGAGATGAACTCACAGTGTTGTTTCAATTTTCATTTCCTGAATGACCATCAGTGTTAAACGTTTTTTCATATATTTATATGTCATTTGCATTTCTTCCTCTGGGAAGTGTGTATTCATCTCAGATGCCCATTTTTGGTTAGGGTCCTTGAATTTTGGAGGCCTGATATTTTTAAATTCTTTATATGTTTTAGATAGAAGTTCTTTGTCTGAGGGACAGTTGGTAAGATGTTTTTCCCAACTTGTGGATCTTCTTTTCACTCTGTTGGAGATTTCTTTTGAGACACAAAAACTTTTTAATAAGACAAGATCCCAGTTGTTGATTCTGGGAAGTATTTCCCATGCAGTTTGATTTTTGTTCATGAACTCTCTGCCTACTCCTATGTTGTCAGGATTTCAACCTACTTTGTCTTCCAGCAGATTTAGTGTCTCTGTCTTAATAATGAGATCTTTGATAAATTTTGACTTTAGTTTGGTGCATGGTGACACACATGGATCTAGTTTTAATTTTCAGTATATGGAAAGTCAGTTTTTCCAGCACCACTTATTAAAGAGGCTAGCTTTCTCCCAGTGTATATGTTTGGCATCTTTTTGAAAGATGAGATGGCTGAGTGTGTTTGTAGTTAGGGCTGTATCTTTTGATCTATTCCATTGATCTTCAGGTTTGTATTCATTCCAGTACTATGCTGAATTTATCACAGTAGCTTTGTAATATAATTTTAAGTTGGGGATTGTGAAGCTTCCTTGCTTACCTTTGTTGCTCAGAATTGCCTTGGCTATTCTAGGTCTCTGCTGGTTCCAAATGAACTTTACAGATGAGTTCTCTAGCTCTGTGGGGTTACTCAACTGGTATTTTTATTGGAATTACATTAAATCTGTACAATAGTTTTGGAAGGCTGGCCATTTTCACAATGTTAGTTCTTCCTATCCACGAACAAGGAATATTTTTCTATTTCCTGAAACCCTTATCAATTAATGTAATTTTCACTATATAGAGTTTTTACTTTCTTTGTTAGATTGATTCCTAAGTATTTCATATTTTTTGGATGCTGTAATGAGGGGTGCAATTTCCTTTATTTCTCTCTCTGTGAGTTTGTTGTTTGTGTAAAAGAATGCTATTGATTTTTGAGTGCTGACCTTGTATCCATCTAGATTACTGAACTTTGTTATTACATCTAGAAGTCTTTCAACGGATTTTTGGGGGTCTTCTATGTAGAGTATTCTATCATCTGCAAATAATGATGATTTTATTTCTTCCTTTCCAATTCTTAATCCTTTTATTTCTCTCTCTTATCTAATTGCTCTGGCTAATTCTTCCAGCACCTTATTGAATAGGAGTGATCATAATGGACATCCTTGTCTTGTTCCTGATTTTAGGTTGAAAGTTTTCAATTATTTTTCCATTTAGTAATGTGTTGGCTGTTGGTTTATGATATATGGATTTTATCAGTTTGAAATAGAGACCATCTATTCCAATTTTCTGTAGGGTTTTTATCGTGACTGTTTGTTGGATTTTGTCAAAGGCTTTTTCTGCATCTATTGAGATAATCATGTGATTCTTGCCCTTGGCTCCTTTGATATAGTGTTTTAGTTATTGATTTGAGCATGTTGAACTACCCCTGCATTCTTGGGATAAGTCCCACTTGATCATGCATTAAAATCTTCCTGGTGACTTGTTGCATTCTATTTGCCAGTATTTTATTGAGAATTTTTGCATCTATATTCTTTTGGGAGATTGATCTGTAATTTTCTTTTTTTGGTTGGGTCTCTCTCTGGTTTTGGTATTAGAGTAATACTTGTCTCCTGGAATGAGTTAGGGAGGCTTGTTTCCCTTTCAAATTTCACTGAAGGGTTTGAGGAGTGTTGGCATTAAGTTTTTCCTAAATTTTTGTAGAATTCAGCAGTGAATGCGTTAGGACTTGGGCGTTTCTTTTTTGGCAAGGTTCTAATAGCATTTTCAATTTCATTAACTGAAATTGGGTTAATGAGCCATTTTTACATCTTCTTGATCCAGCTTTGCTAATTCATACATTTCTAGAAATCTGTACATTTCTTCTGTGTTTTCAAACCTATGGGAGTAAAGGTTTTCAAAGTAGATTTTGATGATCTTCTGTATTTCCACAGGGTCTGTAGTGATTTCACACTTTTCATTTCTTATTGCACGGATTTGAGTATTTTCTTTCCTTTTTTTTTTTTTGATATGGTTGGCTAGGAGTTTATCAATTTTACTTATTCTTTCAGAGAACAAACTCTTGGATTCATTAATTTTTTGTATTGTTTTCTTAGTTTCAATTGCATGAATTTCTGCTCTGATCTTTATAATTTCCTCCCTTCTTTGGACTTTGGGCTTGGCTTTCAGGGATAAACTTCCAGTGTGTCACTGGGGCCTTGTGCCTGGCTGGGTGAAGTTCAGAACCTCCAATACCCAGGCAGCCAGGAGGGATGCACTCCTTTGTTGTGATGCTGGGACTTTATGCCTGACTGGGCGGAGTTCAGAACCTCTGGGACCCAGGCAGCTAGGTGGAATCCTCTCACAGAGGGTGGCACCACTAGGACCTTGCATCTGACCAGCAGTTCAGAGCCTCTGTAGCGTGGGGCTAGCCAGAGTACACCCCCAGCATTTGTTCCTGGAGCCTTGCTCCTAGCTGGGCAGTGTTCATCACCTCCAGGACCTGCTGCCTGGCTAGCTGGGCTGCACCCCTGAACTATGGAACTGGGGCCTTGTGCTCTGATGGGTAGAACTCAAATTCTCCAAGACACTTTGGCTATGCTGGTCCCTCCCTGGTGAGTGACTCTGGGGATCTGGGCTGGGCTGTACTTGGTATCTCTGTGACCTGTGAGGCTGGCCATGCATTCCACTGATGTATTGCGCTAGTTCGCTGGGCTGGGCAGAGCTTGGATCCTCTGTGAGGCTAGCAGGATGCACTCCCAGAGTGTGGCACCAGGGCCTTATGCCTGGCTGGGTGGAGTACAGAACCTTCGGGAATCAGGTGGCTAGATGGAGCATACCCCAGAGTGTGGCACTACTGGGACCTTGCCTGTATCCTTCCTTTATTATTTTAATGTTCTGTCAGCATCAGATACATTTATTTATTTTACAAATCCTTATCAAATAGATTATCATAAAATCAGATTAATAGCCAGAATAACTAACCAAAAAGACATATAAAATATGTAAGACAATTATACTAAATCAAGGTACAATTTTAATTACATTGTCCATGCTAAATAACTTTTATCTCTAATGCTATCATCTGCTTTTATTTTGTACTTTATTTACATATTGAGTTTCTCATATAAGAGAAATCATGCAACATTTAAGCCTGTATATCTGATTTACTTCTCAAGGTGCATCTATTTTCCTACAATGACTTGAGATTATCCTTGTTTGTGGCAGAGTATTATTCCACTGGGGACAAATACCATATTTTCATTAACCATTCATCTGTCGATGGACACACATGCTGCCTCCAAGGTTAAATATTATGAAACATGCTGCTGTAAACATGAGTATGCATACATACCTATCATATGATGTCTTTAACTTTAAGGAAGATACCTAGAAGGGGAATAGCTGAGTCAAATAGAATTTGTAGTTCTAGGCTTTTGAGGAATTTCCATAGTGATTTAAATAGTGCTTGTATCTTTTTATAGTTCCATAAACAATGAAGAAAGATTTCTTTTTCCCTGAAACCTCTTCTATGCTTCTTATTAGTTGATTTCTTGGTGACAGCCATTCTTTCTGGAGTGAGATGGAATATCAGTGTTATTTTGATTTGAATTTCTTGAATGGGGAGAGACGTGAAACTTCTTTTTATGATTTGTGGCCTGTTAGTACTTCTTCAATTTAAAAGTATCTTTTCATTTCAGATGCTCATTTATTGACTGAGTCCTTAAATTTGGAATGTCTAATTTTTTTAATTTTATATAAATTTTAGTTATCATTCCTTATTCTGAGGAGTAGCTGACAATTTTTTCCCCATTCTGAAGGCCATTTCTTCACTCTGTTGGCTATTTCCTTTGCTGTGCAGAAGATTTTTAATTTGATGAGATCCCATTTTTGACTCTTTATGTAACTTTTTGTGAAATCAGGGTTCAGAACGTCTTTGCCTAAGCCTAGGTCCTCAGGAGTTGCACTTATTTTGTCTTCCAGCAGGCTTTTTTCTTTTAGTATGGTTTTAGATCTTTGATCTATTTTTATTTTAGTTCAGTGTGTGATGAGAGATACAGCTCTAGGGTCAATTTTTAGCATGTGGATACCCAGTTTTCCCAGCACCATTTACTAAACAGGGCACCCAGTTTTCCCAGCACCATTTATTAAACAGGCTATCTTTCCACCTGTAAAAGTACTTGGCTCCTTTGGCAAAGACCAGGTAACTGAGTGTGCCTGATTTTGCTTCTGCATCCTTTATGTTCTTCCACTGATCTATAAGCCTTTTCTTTTTTGCCAATGCTATGATGTTTTTCACACTGTAACCTTGCAGTATAACTTAAACTCTGGAATTCTGATGCCCCTTACCTTGCCCTTGTTTCTAGGAATTGTGTTTGCTATTCTAGTCATATTCTGGTTTCATAGGAATTTTAGGATTACATTCTCTAGTTATATGAAGAATTCTGTTGGTGTTTTAACTGGAATTGCATTAAACCTGTATAACAATTTTTGAAGTATGGCCATTTCCATTATATTTGTTCTGCCCATCTAGAAACAGGAGGTATCTTTCATTTTCTGTTGTTTTCTTTGATCACTTTTTAAAGAATATATAGGATTTATTTTAGAGGTCTTTTACTTGCTTGGTTAGGATAATTTCTTAGTATTTTATTTTTCATAATGCCATTGCAAAAGGTATTGTTTCTCTAATTTCTCCCTCAGTGAGCTTATTATTGATCTACAGGAATGCTACTAGTTTTCAAGTATTGACTTTGTATCCTATTATGCTACTACATTTGATTACCAATTCTAGGAGTGTTTTATGCTTTTTTTGAGGTCTTCTATATAAAGGATCATGTCATCTGCAAATATGACAATTTGAATTCTTTTCCTGTCCATTTCCCTTTTATTACCTTCTGTTTTTTAATTGCTCTGATGAATATTTCAAAAACTATATTGAACAGGAGTGGTAACAGCAGACATTCAAAACATGTTCTTGATTTTAGAAGAAAGCTTTCAGCTTCTGAATGATGCTGACCTTTGGTTTATCATAGATGGCTTTTGTTTCATTGAGGTAAACTCTTTCCATTTCTAATTTTTCAGGGTTTTTATCATAAATGAATGTTGCATTTTGTCAAATACTTTATCTGTGTGTATTGGGATCATGAGGTGATTTTTGTCCTTGAATCTATTTATGTGATGTATTATATTTATTGATTTGCATATGTGGAACTATCCCTACATCCCCAGAGTAAATCTTACTTGGTCATGATATAAGATCTTTTTGATGATTTGCTGCATGTTTTTGGCCAGTATCTTATTTAGGAGTTTTTCATTTATATTCATTAAAGAGATTGACTTGTAGTTTCTCTTTTTTAGTTGGGTCTTTTTCTAGTTTTAGAATCAGAGTAACACCAGCCTCCAGGAATGACTTTAGGAGTACTGCTTCCCTTTTGGTTTCATTAAAAAGTTTGAAGAATGGTAGTACTATATCATGCCTAAAGTTATTGTAGAATTTGGCAGTTTGTTGGGACCTGAACTTTTCTTAGTTGTTACCATAGTTTTATTTTTATATTCCTTCAATTTCATTAAGTGATTGGATTGTTCATAATTTTTATACCATTTTGATTCATGGTTGACAGTTTATATATATATATATATATATATCCATTTCTTCTGAAATTTCCATTTTATTAACATATAGGTTCTCAAAATAGTTACCAATAATCTAGATTTATTAGAACCCATTGCGTTTCACATTTTTCACTTCATTTTTTTCCTTCTTCATTTCTAATAGCATTTATTTGTGTCTTTTCTTTCCTTATTTTGATGAGATTGATAAGGGTTTGTCTATTTTGTCTATTCTTTCCTGCTATTGCATGGAACATGATTTTCCATCTTTGATTTTTAATCTGTGTTTCTTTTTAAATTACTTAAAATTCTTTTATGCTGTATATCACTGAGTGTTTTTTTTAATCCATTTTGCCAATCTGTGTCTTTTGACTTGAGGAATTGAGAGCATTCACATTAAGACATTGATTTATTCCTATCACTGCATTTTTTACCTGCTGCTGATTTTCTTTTCATTCTTTCTTTTTTTTTCCCATATTGGTTAGCTGCTTACCCAACCAGATGTATTTTTTTTTAATTATTGACGTTGTCAGTTTTCATGTCTCTTTCTACAATATACTTGAGAATGTTTTGTAATGCTTATTTCTGGTCATGAATTTCTTGAGGTGCACTTTGTTAAGTAAATACATTATTTTTTCATCAATTTTGATGGAACACCTTGCAGTAGACACAAATTGGGTTTGGAAGTTTTTTTTTTTTTTTTGGGGGGGGGGCACCGGGGATTGAACTCACAGCCTCGCACCTGCCAGACAGGCAGAAGTTGTTATCTTTAAGAGTTTGAAACAAATACCTCACTTCAAGACCTCCTGACCTTTAAAGTTTTTGTGAAAAAGCCTATTGTAATTCAAATGGAGTGAATTTGTTGCCTTTCACTAACAGTATTTTAAGATTTTGTTACTGTGATGGACTTCTAGTACTTTGAGTATATTATGGTGCAGAGAGGTTCTCTTTCATTCACAGCTATTTGGAGTTGTATAGGTATCACTTATTGGTATATTTCTTTCTTTCTACATACTTGGGAAGTTTCCTTACATTATTTCTGTGAATATGTTTTTATATCATTTGTGTTTTCTTCTGATTTTTCACTTATTGCAATTACTCTTAGGTTAATCTATTTTGTGTCATTTAGCAGTTGTTGGATCCATTTTTCATATTCTTTTGTTGCTTTTAAGGTGTTTCTTAGTAGTTGGTCTTTGGAAGCATCCCTATCTTCTTGTTCTGAAATTCTTTCCTCACACTGGTCACTTCTAATGCCCATACTTTCAATATAATTTATGGTGCTCTAGATTTCTCATTTAAACCTTTTCACAGACTCTAATTCTTTGTTAAACAAGTTGTTAATATTTTGCACATTTTGTTTATCTCATCTAGCTTTCTGCTGGTGTCTTCTGAAAGCTCCTGGATCATTTTGGCTATGATTTCCATTATCTGTTTAACTACATCTCTTGTGATTCTTGTGAGTACCATTTTGATCAGTTTTCTAAACTTCTCTGCTATCCTTTTGAGTAATTTGGATGTGCGACTTCAGAGCATTTGGGAGTTTGGGGAGAATATTTTGCCCTTTCTCCTCATGTTTCTATTGTTTTCATTTCTTTGTTTGTTTGTTTTGTTTTGTGCTGAGTTTTGTGGACCTTTATAGTGTGAAGGCTTTGTCACTAGTATTAAAGTATTTTAGTTGCTTTTCAATGATGATTTTAGGATGTAGCTAACTTAGCCAGATGATCTCATCGCCTTGGTTAACCTGAGAGGGGAGGGTCCAGTACAATCATCCTAACAACTGAGTCCTCTGGCAATGTACTCCAGTACCATTAGTGCCACAAAATAATCTGAGTGTTGCCTTCCAGAGAAATAGTGACAATTATGCAATCCTGGTAATATCAAGCAAATTAGCTACTATAGTGTCATCCAAGAAATATTAGCTATTAACATGCCATAGGGAACAATTATGTACCACCCTTAACCTTAGAGAAGAAATGTACAATTGTGGCATAAACATTAAGACAACCCAGGTATTGACTTATAGACAATATGTACTAAACATGACAGCTATATCTCTGCTAATGATAGAGAAGAATTAAACCATAAGTTAGAGAGTTAACTATCAAAAGATAAAGCTTTAAGGCTATACTATTAATGATATAGGACTTGGGAACAGAGGAATTCAAAAGGAAAATTTTAAAAGCTTCAATTATACAACATAAAAAGAGGGGAGAGAAGTGGCACAAAAGATCTTATTAGGGAATAAAAAGATGTTTATAGAGTTATGCAAAAGTATGCAAAAAAATAAGGAAAAACAGAACAGAAAAAGAAGGTATCTTACTTACTTTTCTCTCACTGTTGAGACAAAATACCCAACACCCAAAGTCAAAGGAGGAAAGATTTATTAGACTCACACTTTGTCAAGGTTTCAGTCCATAATTGGCTGACTCCAAGGCAAAGTAGCTTGACAGAGAGCCATAGCAGAGGAGAACAGTTCACAGCACTCACAGATAACAAAAGTAATAGGGCAAGGAGGGACAAGCATCTTTCTGTCTCTTATACTATATGCAGGCTTCCTAACCTAGGGCAGGTGTAGCATTCGCATCCATAATTCTAGCCAGAATTATGCCAAACCAATCAGTGGACTGATCTACTAATCACACATCCTTGATCCCAGCACCACACACTCTAGATACAGCCACCTCTGGAAAGCCCACTCCCCATGACTGCATAATGCTTTGAGGAGACATCTAGACACAAACCATAACAGAGGGAAAAAAACAAAAGGAATCACATATAAAGTAAAAATGAGGGAACATATTTAAGCAAAAAAAATTCAAAGTGAGATGTTTAAAGAATAAAAAATAAAAATAGAAATAAAAGACAGAGACAAGGAAAAATAATTTCCCAAGTCCCAATAAACTGGTGAAGGACAATGGAGGGAAGGAAAAAGAAAAGGAACAAAACCAAAACAAAACAAAATGCTAAAAATAACACACACACTTGCAAAAAAAAAGCAAAAACAAGAAATTTCTCTTGAATGTGGAGTTTTATTCTGGTTTCTACAATTTTGGGGCAGTGTCAAAGTCAAAATGTGTCCTTTCTCACACCGGTAGATAAAGAAGGCAGTCACATCCCAGACCTTTGCTGGATTTAGGCACCAGCAGTCAGCAGGATTAGGAAGAGGGTGCCAGTGCCATGACTTTCAAATCCAGAGCAAATCAGGCTGAGCCTAGCCTGTGGCCATGAGGGCAGTGCCTCTGTCCTTCAACTTAAAACTCTCAGGGAATCTCCTTCCACTCTCCTTCCACTGCAGCTCCTTGACCTCAGCTTTCTACCTTGGCTGTCTTTCCCAATCTCTGTGGGAACATAACACTCAGAGACCTGTATTGGAGCCACCTTCAGCTGCTGTCAGTCCTGGGTTCAAGTAATCAAGTCTTCCCCTAAATGGGCTCTGATCAAGCACTTTCTCCAGGGTTTGGACTGGAGTTACAGGTTGTTACTTGAGTAGTGACTTACATGTGAGCAGAATCCCACCCTCTCCCTGAAGCTCATAACAGCTACTGGTTCTTTCCACCACCAAATTTCTACCCAGGTTTCAGTTTGTCTCTGCAGACTCAGCATTCTTTTCCTACAAGCCACAAGCCAGGAGCTGGGGAGAGAGTGCAGATTGCTCCTTCCCTTCTCTGTGTTGTGTTCTGTTTCTTCAATTTCTCTGTAGGTTTTAACTTTTCTGTCAGATCCTTCCTGGATCCTGGTTCCTGAGGATGTACCTTCTCACTTTTTTCTCCCCCAAGTTGTTATTTTCTAATGTCTGACATTTTAGTCTTGGAGAGGCTTAGTCGTTGTTCCTTACCCCTTCATTTTCTGGATTCCTTCTGCATCTGTCTTTTGCTTGGATACTGTCAATTGTGTAGGGGTTGGGGAACAGTGAAACTGATCAAGTGCTCAATCTTCCACTGATCTTTGGATGAATTTTCTCAATATCTCTGTCCCCTTCTGTCTTAGTTATTTCCTTGTCACTGAAACACAATACCCAACAACTATAACTTAAAAGAGGAAATATTTATCTTGGCTCATAATTTACAGAGGTGTTAGCTGACTCTAATGCAGGGCAACATGGCAGAGAAGAAAGACTTCATGGCATGGCAGGCAGGAAACAACAGTGTCAGGGAAGAAAGAAGGATATATACAGTTCTAGATCATGTCCTCAATGACCCATCATGTTCCACCAGGCTTCACTGCCCAACATCACACCCATAAACCTACCTGTGGACTAATCTAGTATCACACACCAATGATCCAGTATCACACAACTACAATCTAGCCTATGAGCACATGAGGCTTCCAGGGGACATCTATATATAAGTCATAGCACCTTTCTCCCATGACAATACATATGGTTGCTTGTGTGTGTTTCTATGCCTTTCCAGGTGAACACACCATGCAATACCATCTGATCATGGTGCTCCTCTCCAACCTTCTGCCTACACTAAACTATTTGTCTGTACCTCATAAAGATTGCCTATACAACCTGTTATTATACTGGTGTCTTGGTTACTTTTTTCTCATTACTGCCTGAAATTAGGGAAAGAAAGGTTTATTTCTTACAGTTCTTGGGAGTTTCAGTCTATACTCAGCTGGCTCCAAGGCAGTGTGGCGTGGCGGGGGACCCATTGTTCATGGTGGCCACAAAACAACGAGGCATGTACCAGCAAAAGAGCAAAGACACACCTTCTTCTTGCCCTTACACTGTATGTCAGCTCCACCCCTGAGTGGGTGACACACTCATACCATCAATCCAGACAACAAACCAATCATGAAAGCTATACTCAGCCATGTCCATGCCATGATTGCATGAGACTCAGCAGAGCCACAGGAATCTAAACCATAACAAGTGATGTTTAGGGATTAGTGGAGGAGTCCCTGTCTTTTAAAATTCAACATCACTTGGGGGACAGTGGGAAATTCACATAGGCACAAAACTCAGAAACTTTTGATGTGTAGTGGGAGGTTTTTAGCGTGGATGCAAAGCTCCATGTCACAGAAGCACAGAGATCAGCAGGATTTAGAGAACCCCAGTTTTGCCTCTGCTTCAATGTTTTCTCCCCACTTTCCAGAGAACGTACCACTGCAACTTACTAACTCATGGTTCCCTCAGTGCCCCAACTAGGACCATGTCCTTGTTCTTTTCTAACCAGAGCTTAACAGTCACAATTCATTCACTACTTTTCGTGTGTTTCTGTTACTTATGTTTTCCTTTGTGCCCTGATCTTAGGAGATCTTCCCTTGAAAACATGTTACTTACTGGGCTCCTTCTCCCAGTAAGTTAGGACAAATGGACACTGGACAGTAGCTGTTAGACTGAGAGCTATTTGCAGCAACCTGGGAACCATTGCTATACTATTATTTCTTTACAGAGTTAGATCTTCTCCCAAGATTGTATGCTCATTGGACCTGCACTGCAAGCATTGTTGGAACTGTAAAGCAGCTCTGTTTCTTTCTCTAAACATCCCTGATACTGAAATTCACCCAGCGAGCTACTCATTGAAATTGCCTTCCTGTGTGGGTATTTATTGTTCAGCCCCAAGTACCTGTGCAATTTGGTGAACAAATTCTCACCATCCCACGATGGCTGATGCCTCTAAAAAATTCCTTTGTTTGTTATATAATTTTTAAATGTAAGTGTGTATGATTTGATGTGAGTAGACACTGGCCAATGGAGTGTTTGAACCTGAGTGTAACATGGAAGGGACCTTGGGAAACAAGTGTTTCCATGCTCCTGGAATGCATGATCAGAGTTTAGAACAAAATCTGCAGGACAACAGTCAGCAGAATTAACATCAAGTTACTATCAGACATGTTTGATTTGGTCAGTGTGTTCCTTCTGCCTTGATAAGACTGTGTAAACTAGGTTGACATGTGTCACATAACAAACCATTCTATTCTGGCCCTGTTCCCTGACAAAAATTCCTATACAACATGCTGTAAAATGCTTATCTTCTATGTCTTTGTTCTCATGTCCTTGGGTTACAAATAAATAACCACAGAGATCTCAGTTGGTTGCTGCTGTTTTCCCGAGGCTCTCTTTTGCCCAAGAAGCAGCCCCTCTGAGTAATCAGTGCTTGAAAATAAATCTCATCTCTGAGTAGTCTTCTTCATCCTCTTTGCATCCATGGTCACACAATGTGACAAGTGGCACAAAACTTTGGGTATAAACTCACATCTGAAGCAAAGAAACAGTGGGGCAGCACTATGAGGTATGAAACTGCAAGGCAAAAACTGCAGCTACAACTCAGCACAGTAAAGTGTCCTCCCAAAGTCTGAAAAGGAACCAGCACATTCAAGTCTTCATTTCAGTCTCAGTAAGGGTAACAAAGACAGCCACGTAACAGCCTGGAATGTCTTGGGGAGGTCTTAAACCAAACCTATTCATCCTAAAGGTTATTACTGTCCAATTGCTTACTAAGCAGGGGCAGTGTTTCTTTAGATACACTTTCTCTTATCTTTTTGTTTTCTCATTTGTGTTACTATCATGGGTCAAGCTTTGTCTAAAGAGGAAAAGTATTTTAAGCAGCACTTACAATGTCCTTTAAAAATGACTGGGTGCAAGGTTTCAGAACCTCAGCTTGTTGAATTGTTGTCATTCACAAGCACTGTCCCTGGTTCCCTTTGGAGGGTAACATGGATGCAGAGGACTGGGAATAAGTTGGTTGCAAATTGTAACAATGTCTTGCCTCAGTAACTAGTGCTCTTCTTGTTATCTGGCACCTTTGTAGAGTCACTATTCCCACCATACAAACAAAAGAGGCCCCAGGACAAATTGTTTTTCCCCTCCCTCGCCTCCTTCCTCCTCCTCAAGAGCCTCAGTGACCCATCCATCTTCCCTTCTCAGAGGTTCCTCTTAAAGGAAGAAATTTAAGTACCACAGAAATGATTAAGACTTGCCAAAATGTAGGGATGAAATCTCATAAAATTTAGGCTTTGCAGCCCCAGAAATGTTGTTATGACTGTGGCAAGGAGTGTCACCTTATAAAATTATAGAAATAATAAACAAGATACTGGTACCAAAGCAAAAATGTCTGAAATGTAGAGAAAGATATCATTGGCTAATCACTGGCACTCTAAATTTGATGTAGATGAAAATCCCATTTTAGGAGAAGAGAAAAATTGTGCAACTTCCTGCACCTTATACTAACAGAGAGTCAATCATGGAATGTTCATGCCCCAGCAAGGGAGCCAACTCAAAGTCACCACAACCCCTTTACATATATGTCTCAAAATTAAAAACAGTTGACAGCAATAGCACAGAAATTGGTTCAGACTACATGGGACGAATTATGATAACAGGGTTAAAATATCATGTTCTCCCTAAAGTAATCCTTTATCAGTAATTTTACAAAGATTCAAAGGTACCATGGCTAAGCACCATATCTACAGCTGCTTTGTTCGAGATCAACAATTCACTCTTTCAAGAGCACCAAATTACAACCTTGTTTTCCCTCCATCTGGAGTCCAATTTGCATCTAAACAAGTAAATGCATTCTTTTTGTGATAGAGGGTTCATGCTCACCCAGGAAATTCTGTGCATGCATGTATCAGGTCTCCCAAGGGGGAGGGAGAATCATCTGAACCCATGTTCAGCTGCCTGCTCTCTTCAGGACATTTTGTCTCCACGCAGATGTCATAGAACACCCTATGTTTTCTTAAGAACAGTGAAACCAATGTAGTGTTGGTGGGGGTAATGGGGACCACAAATTCACAATGGCTAGTTTTACATAGTTCGCTAAATGATGAACAGAGGTTTGAGGTTGCTGGCATCATCGTTGTGAGATTTCCCATTATCTCATTAGGGGTGGGTCATCCTCTCCCACCTGCTGAGACCACTGAGATGAAGACTAAGACTACTAAGAATAAAGATGCTGCAAGGCAAGACCCTCATTAGTTTAAGATCACTACCACTGGCAAAAAGCAAACCCAAGGATCAGAGGATTAGAATAAATGATGCATAAACAACTACAAACACACTCAGCTGTCTTATCTTTGTCAAAGGGGCTAACCATGTTTACTGGAGGAAAGAAACCCTCTTTAATAAACGGTGCTTGAAAAACTGACTTCACATGTCAAAAACTAAAACAAGACTCATGTATATCAACATGCACTAAACTAAAATAAAAATGAATCAATGATATAAATATTAAAGCAAATATTAAATCTGCTAGAAGGGAGAATAGGTAGAAATCTAGAAGACATAGGTATAGGCAAAGCCTTCATGAACAAAGCCAGGACTGCATGGGAAATGCTGCAAAGAATCAAGAACTGGGATCTCATCTTATTAAAAAGCTGTTGCACAGCAAAAGAAATCACCAACAGGGTGAAAAGCTAACTCAGAGTGGAGAAAAATCTTAGCAAGTTGTTCTCCAGACAAAGAACTTATATCTAGAATATATAAAGCATTAAAAACCAAACTCCTCCTAAATTTAAAGATCCAGTCCAAAAGTGGGCATCTGAAATGAGTAGATACTTTTCAGAAAAAGAAATACAAATGGAAAATGAATCCATGAAAAATGTTCAACATCACTGATTACTAGAGAGATGCAAATAAAAACAAATCTGAGATTCCTTCTCCAGAAAGAATGGCTATTATCAGCAAATCAACAAATAACAAAGCATGGCTGTGAGGAAAAGGAATCTGTCTCCACTGTTGGTAGGAGTGTAGATTGGTGTAATCACTGTGGAAATCATTGTGGAGATTCCTCAAAAAACTAGGACCAGAGGTTCCATTTGACCTCGCTATTCCTCTGCCTGATAACTTCTCAAAAGAATTAAAAGCGTTGTACCAGAGTTATATATGCACACCTATATTTATAGCAGCACAGTTTGTAATAGCTAAATCTTGGAAACAAATTAAATGCCCACCAATTGAGTGGATAAAAAAGATGTGGCTTTTATATATAATGAAGTACTACTCAGGCATAAAGAAGGATAAGTTTGAGATATTTATAGCTAAATGGATGGACTCTGAGACCATATTCCTAAGTGAAATATATCAGACACATATGTGTAAATGTTGAGTTCTCTCTCTGATGTCTGAAAGTGTAGATAAGAACCAAAATGTATAAAAGATATTGTGAAATAGGAAGCAGTAGTTCAAAGGGAAGGGGGAATTAAGGGGCATGAAAGGGAGAAGAAAAAAATGAGAAAAAATGATAAAATGGAAACAAAGTTTTGTAAATAAGGAGAAGAAGAGGGACTGAAGAGAGAGGAGGGGAATGGGAAAAAGAGGAACTAAGACATATCATGTACAGCTACAAATTCTCTATGATGAATGTGTTCCTTATGCATATCTAAATTGTACCAATAAACTTGAGTGTATTAAAACAAAAAAGATTAGCACCACCCTCTGAGCCATTCGATAATCCCTTCACCATTTTCCCCAATCAATATATACTGAAAATTGGCTGCCTTGTGGCCTTTTGGTTCCCCTGGTTAACTGATCATCCCAAATGCCTGTTGCACCATCATTTTGTCTCTTGCTCTTTCTTTTTTCAGTGGGTCATAACACCTGGCAAGAGATTGGAGCCCAGTGCAGTGTTCTCTGCTTGGGAGGGGGCACAAAAGAGACACTTGTGTTGACCAAACAACCTTGTGCAAGAGCCAAAATGAACAATTACACTATAAATACTCCTTAAATGTATAAGAAAACTTCCTTCAGAGTACACATAAAACCTTGACTGGAGGAGACTACAAAATAATCTGGCAGAGGGACCAAATTAAAATAATATACAGACATTCTAAGTCTTAGGAAATGATAAGAAAATAAAAATGCTTCCTGAAACTTTTCCAGGGATAAATGCTGTTTCCTAAATTTGCAAGAGCCCATTGTTACAAACCTTAGCTGACTGACAAATTTGTTTTTGGCTTTTGATTTGAGTTGGTATTTTGTTTAATTGAAATGCTTCTGACATTTCATGTGCTTTGTAACTTCTTAGACTGCAATTACAAGGTCAGTTTGTTCTTCTTCTGCTTCAGTACAGACAAGGTGACTATATACTATTTATCAGCAGCCAAGAGAGGCTTGTTGGCTGTCAGCCAAATTTACAATGTAACAATTTGAGAACACACAAGGTTTAAGCCAAGTTTCTTATAGAAAAAAAAAAAGCAAAAAAGGCAGAGAAGAGCACATGGCAAAAAGCTTTAAATATGAAATGTATTTTGATATGAAAAGATTTTGTATCATGTCATTCTCACCCTACCAGAAAGAAACACAGGTAAATAGTGACAAGATTAGGAGGCTCAAGTAGCTCAAAAACAGGTTTGTGGAGGATGCAGTTTATAGAAAGGCAAATGTATGTTCCTGGTTTGTTTGATTGAGCCCAAAATACCCCCTCCAATAGCTCCTTATTGCTCAAAGATTAGTGGGTGATGGACCTGACGTTCATTAATCTCTCTTCCCCAGGTCTCAACTCTTCTCTCGAATTTAACTGATGCTTTCAGACAAAGGCTATAATTCTCATTTCTGAGACTGATATTAAACATGAGTTTTTCTTCATGACTAAAAGAGACACCTATACTAGTCAAAAACAAAAAACACAAGACAAGGTTGTCTTCTTGCACAATTCCAACCTGGCTTATAATATCCATTATTACTAGTATTATGATATATTAAACAAATTTATATTTCCCACATGTACAGATCTTCAAAGATACAAAACTAAAAAATGTCTTTCTACATTATTGACTTCCAGTCTAAAATTAGCTATGATGGTAAAGTTTTAAACTCAAATGTCTGACTTACCCCTACTTGTGTTGCAGCTATTGGTGATAAAGTACACAAGATGATCCAACATACACAGCCAATCAAAAAATACATACACTTTTCAAGGCTTGCAACACTTAAGGATGCTCCAAAACTGTACAGTTCTATGTCACACAAAATATGTCTATAACAGAAATTATCTTCTCAGATAACAATCTTTTAAAAATCACAAATTTGGATAAAAGTTTCTTCATGTCACTTAATATAATGATACCATCATGATTGTTATGCTAAAATGTTATGTTCCCCTTGATCTCAAGTTTTCTCTATAAAGCTTTATGATTGTTATCTATTAACATTCTGCAGAAATTCATCCTCTAGGACAACCATGACAGATAAAAATTAACAACTCCTTAATCACTCAATATTGTTGATGATTTGGCTTGTGCTGTGAGAACCCTGCTGGTTATTACAACCAACATTATTCATAATTGTAATGATGAATTCTCTTCCACATGTTTAGATGCCTGCCAAAATTGATTAGACTCCACACTATACCTTTTTATGTTACTCACATATTCTCTCACTCTTATCTCCCTGTCCCCCTAGGGGAATGCAACACTCATACTGCCACTCTGATTATGCCTTCTACCTCTCTGAAAGAGGTGCTTGCTTGATATCAATTTCTTCACCACAATGCTAAAGCACTCATACATTCTTTGAATCTTACACATAAATACACCCAAGAAGTCATTCACACCCACTCTGATTGCCAAAACTGGATACAACCTGCTCCTTATATAGGTATCAATTCCTGCAGTTTAAAAGTTATAAAATCTGACAAATAGACTAAAGTATCATAACGCTTTTGGTAAACTTAAGCATAATTCTGTAGATGGCTACTCTGAATACAGATATAGACATAGATATATAGATATAAATATGTAGCATGAAATCTTTACAATTGAATGAAACTATAAAACATGTTAAACATCATTTACTCTTGTATTTTTCTGTAAAGGACTTGCCTTCACAGATGATAACTGATAATACCTCCGCATACACTTCTAATTCTCTTCAGGAGTTCTTTCAACTCTGGCATGTTAAATCACAAGTATACCTATAGCCCGACAGGTCAAGCAATAGTAGAATAAGTCAATGGGCTTGTTAAGACCTAATTTTTAAAACACAAATGGACTAGTATGACAGAGGAGCTTCCTCCACAACAATGAGTATCTGAAACACTATTTAATTTAAATTTTTAAAATTATGATTCAGAAAATTTCACTGAAGTAGAAAAACATTTTATTACCACAAAGTATGGGTCAAAAACACTGGTCCTTTACAGTTTCCCATTGTCAGGCCCACAGTGACTGGGTATAACAGAATTGTTAATGGAGATATGAATTTGTTTTGTCACCCACAGGCCCTTTTTGGTCTTCTGAAAGATGATGAGTTTATACCACGTGGGACCAAGCGAGACACTGAAAAGCACAAAAATTCTCTTCACTTTGGAAAATCTATTTCTTGCAGTGATAATGCAAGTCATTTATAGCTTCAAAACAACAAAGGTTATAAAGACTCCTTATCGTTCTGAGTTTTCTGAGATATATATATATATATATATATATATATATATCAGAAAAATATCAGAAAACTCAGGTATATATATATATATATATATATAGTGATGCGATTTATGATGTTCATGTTCCTGTCTGACCTATCTTTCACATAATTACATGGGGAGACCAAAACCACTGTTTCCCTCTAATGACTCTTCATATACAGGTGGAGGTAACTATCACCTCCTAACCCTCTAAGGGACTATGAGGACAGTAGCCACTCTGGCTATTCCAGTGGTAAATACCTGTTGCCTCATGCATGGCATTTCCTGACAAAAATAAACCTCCATTATGCATAGTCACCAATACAACCACTGGTAGTTATTGTGTTCCCTTTCATCTCCAATGGTATATGACCTATAGGGGCTGGCCTAGACTTGGGGTGGGCCTCATGCTATTCTACCAATCTCTCCATTATTCATCTTGCTTGAAACCTAACCCCAATGTCTTGGTTAATTTTCTCCCGGTGCTGAAATAAAATACCTGACACACAAAATTAGGGCAAGAAAGGTTTATTTCTTACAGGTTTTGGAGGTTTCATTCCATACTCAACTAGCTCCAAGGCTGGCATGGCACAGGTGCAGCTGTTCATGTCAACTGCAAACAGCAAGAGTGAACTGGTCAAAAAAGAGAAGACATGCCTTCTTTCCACCCTTACACTGTATGCCAGCTCCACCCATGGGTGGGTGCAGCACTCACACAACCAATCCCAGTGCCAGACAACAAACCAATCATGAATGCCAGACTCAGCTGTGCCCACGATTACATGAGGCTTGGGGGAGGGCATCTAAACACAAACCATAACACCTAGAAAATTGGAAGCGCTATAATTTGTTGATATTAGAATATGATTCTACCCGGAATTATGCCTTGAATTAATTATTACAGCTTCACCCCTTCATGAAATCCTGGGCTTGCTGTACCCTCGTTATGCCTCTATTCAGGCATTTACTTTTCCCTATCAAGAAATCCTCTGGCACCTAGTTATTTCCATCTTCCCTTGTATTATTACAGTTGGTAATTATCAACATATAGATAAGTTCGTGATCATGTTATAAACTGCATCCATATATTCTAGCCCTCATTAATTGCGAGCTCACAATAACTGACTATAATTCCTGAAATAATCATTACAGACACTTGAAAGCACTTAATATTTTTTACCTGAGATTCACACTGGTTGACTCCTTATGTTACAAATAATATATCTCAACTGAATATTACACACTTCATAGTACTCAGATAGCAAGTCAAGATTGGTTCCCCACCAATCTGACTCAAGAAATTATGGGAAATTCCACTCTTGAACAAATTACCACAACACATAAATATAACAGATATTCTAATTGGAGATCAATGAAATATAAAAGAACACAGAAAGATAAAAAGATAAAAGGATCAGGAAAATAATACATGAACAGAAGTAGATGTTTGATAAAGATAATGAAATAATAAAAAGAAAAACTTAACAGGGAATCTGAGGATCAGAGAAGCAAAAGTAAGACTCTGTGAATTTAAAGTTACTTGAGACTAGCTGCACACAGGATCCAGGTCTACCCGGTCCTGCGACTCAGTGCTACCCACCAGGGGAATGCCCGGCCAGCCTCGCAGGACACAGAGGTGTTGAGCCCAACCCAGCCCAGGACCCCAGAGCTGCTCATCAGGGACTGGCCAGTGTAGCTGCACGACCTTGGAGAGCTTGGGCTCTGCTCATCAGAGTGTGTGGATTGCACGACCTCCATTGATCAGTGGAGTGGCCTGTGTAGTGAGTCCTAGAGTTTGTGGGCCCAACCAGCCAGGAGCAAGGCTCTGGCACTGGAGGCCTGGGACTCACCCAGGCTTGCCTGGCACTCCAGAGGTTCTGAAGTCCTTACAGCCAGACTCAGGGTCTGGGTGGCACCACACTATGGGGTATGCTATGCCTAGCTGCCTGGGTCTGGGAGGTCTCGGCACCCACCCAGTAAGGCAGATGCTTCAGCAGCACACTCCAGGAGTGCACCCTCAGTAGCTGCAAAGAGGATCCAGCTCTACATGGTCCCGTGACTCAGCACAACCCAGCAGGGGAACGCCCAGTCAACCTTACAGGACACAGAGCTACACAGGTCCCAGAAGAAAATGACAAAATAAAAGGCCAAGAGGCAGTCTCAATCACCCAGCCCACCGAGAACAAACCCAAAAGACACTGAAATACAAGACACTGGGAGTCACACAACTGAACTTTCTGAAATGAGAGCAAATGCAATAAAGAAACAGCTCGATGAAGCTATAGAGACACATAACAGAAATAATCTCTCAGCTAAGAAATGAAATGACAATTATTATTAAAGAAATGCTGTGTGTATCTAAAGAGCAAGAAAAAAAATAGAAGAACTTAAGAAAATGATGGAAACTTTGAATGAACAATATAAGACACAAACAGAATGCATGAAATAGATTCAAAGGGAAATGCAGGAAATGAAAAATTGCATGAAAAGTTTGAAAAACAACCTGAATGAAGCTGAAGATAGAATCTCAGATCTTGAAGAAAGCATGGGAGCTTATGACCATGAAAGAAAAGATGTCTTAAAAGTAGTAAGGAACCAAGAAACAACAATTCAACAGCTGCAAGATGATGCCAAGAGAAATAACATAGGATTAATAGGCATAAATGAAAAAGCAGAGGTCAATACTAACGACCTACGAAGACTATTCACAGAAATAATAGCAGAAAACTTTCCAAACATGGGAAGAGAATCTGAAGTACAGGTAACTGAGGCATACAAAACCACTATTAACCATAACCAAAATAAATCTTCACCCAGACATATACTAAAAGGTGTCACAGAAAACAAAGAGATCACCTATGAAGGAAAGCCTATCAGAATCATGGCAGACTTCTCAACACAAAGCTTTAAGTTAAGAAGAGCTTGGAGTGAAGTATTTCAAATCCTGAAAGAAAACAACTTTCAACCCAGATTGATGTACCCTGCAAAACTATCCTTAAAAATTGATGGAGAAATAAGATACTTTCATAACGAAGAACAACTAAAGAAATTTATGGCCACCAAAACAATATTACAAAGAGTAATGAAAGACACTCTAGAAAGAGACAAACATACCTACAATCTTAAGAACAACAACAAAAGGAAACCACTAAGCAGGGCAAATAATCAAACAGAAAATGTAGAAAACCAACAACAGAAAGATATCATGACAGGAATGAGCCAGTACATATCAGTTATATCAATCAATGTAGATGGTCTCAACTCACCAATAAAAAGAAACAGACTAGCAGACTGATTTAAGAAACAAAACCCAACAATATGCTGTGTACAAGAAACACATTTTCCTCAACAGGAAATTCACAGACTAAAAATCAAAGGCTGGAAAACAATATTCCATGAAAAAGGAACCCAGGAAACAGCAGGGGTAGCTATTATGTTTGCAGACAATACGAATTTCAAACTGAAAATGATCAAAAGGGATAAAGAAGGTCACTACATACTTGTTGGGGAAAACTTCAAGAGGAAGAGATTACAACCATAAATATATATGCACTGAATATGGGAGCACCCAACTATGTAAGACAATTCTTAATAGACATGAAAAACCAAATAAACAATAATACAGTTATAATGGGACCTTAACACCCCACTGTCACAGAGAGACAGATCAACCAAACCAAAAATCAGGAAAGAAATAACAGAACTGGATCAAACTTGTGAACAAATGGACCTAGTAGATGTATACCGAGTATTCCACCCATCAACATCAGAATACACATTCTTCTCAGCTGCACATTGGTCATTTTCTAAAATAGATCATATACTGGTCCACAAAACGTGCTTAACTAAATGCAAAAGAACTGAAATAAATCCATGAATATTATCTGACCATAGCGCAGTAAAATTGGAAATGAATAACAAAAAAACCTACAATAAAAACATAAATACATGGAAATTAAATAGTACTTTCCTAAATAACCAGTTGATCACAGAAGAAGTTAAAGAAGAAATTAAACAATATCTACAAATGAATGAAAATGCAAATACAAATTACTGGAAACTGTGGGATACAATGAAACATTCCTCAGAGGGAAATTTATAGCACTAAACACCCACATCAGAAAAATGGAGAGAACACATATAAACAACCTAATGCTGAACCTCAAACTTCTAGAAAAAGAAGAGCAAGTCAAGTCGAAAGACCAAACAAGGGAGGAAATTATTAAGATAAGAGCAGAAATTAATGCAATTGAAACTAAGAAAACAATACAAACAATGAATGAATCAAAGAGTTGGTTCTTTGAAAGAGTAAATATAATTGATAAACCCCTAGCCAACCCTATCAAGAAGAGGAAAGAAAAACTCAGATTCATGCAATAAAAAAGAAAAGGGTGAAATCACCACAGACCCTGTGGAAATACAGAAGATCATCAACACCTACTTCAAAAACCTTTACTCATATAGATTCAATAACACAGAAGAAATGGACAGATTCCTACAAACCTATAAATTACTAAAGCTGAATCAAGAAGATGTAAATCTGCTGAATAACCCAATTTCAGCTAATGAAATTGAAAATGTAATTAGGACCCTACCAACAAAGAAAAGCCCGGGCCCTGATGGATTCACCACTAAATTCTACCAGAAATTTAGGGAAGACTTAATGCCAACACTCCTCAAACTCTTCAATGAAATAGAAAGGGAAGTAAGTCTCCCTAACTCATTCCTGGAAACAAGTATTACCCTAATACCAAAGCCAGAAAAAGACCCAACCAAAAAAGAAACTTACAGGCCAATCTCCCTATTGAACATAGATGCAAAAATCGTCAATAAAATACTGGCCAATAGAATACAGAAAGTTATGAGAAAGATTACACACCATGATCAAGAGGGATTCATCCCAGGAATGCAGAGATGATTCAACATACGCAAATCAATAAATGTAATACACCATATCAACAGGACCAAGGAAAAGAACCACATGATCATCTCAATAGATACAGAAAAAGCCTTCGACAAAATCCAACACCCTTTCATGATAAAAACCCTACAGAAAATTGGAACAGATGGTCTCTACCTTAACCTGATAAAAGCCATATATCATAAACCAACAGCCAACATCTTACTAAAGGGACAAAAACTGAAATCTTTCAACCTAAAATCAGGAACAAGACAAGGATATCCATTATCATAACTTCTATTCAATATAGTTCTGAAAATACTAGCCACAGCTATTAGAAAAGAGAAAGAAATAAAGGGAATAAGAATAGGAAAGTAAGAAGTGAAATCATCATTATTTGCAGACGATATGATACACTACATAGAAGACCCCCAAAAATTCATTAGAAGACTTCTAGAAGTAATAACCAAATTCAGTAAGGTTGCTGAATACAAGGTGAACACTCAAAAATCAGTAGCATTCCTGTACACAAACAACAAAGTCACTGAGAGAGAAACAAGGGAAACCACACCCTTCAGTATAACACCCCAAAAAATAAAATACTTAGGAATCAATCTAACAAAGGAAGTAAAAGATCTATACACTGAAAATTACATTACTCTAAAGAAGGAAATCGAAGAAGATTTCAGAAAATGGAAAGGTATTACCTGTTCATGGATAGGAAAAACAAACATCGTGAAAATGGCCATTCTCCCAAAATTATTATACAGATTTAATGCAATCCCAATCAAAATACCACTTGCCTACCTCACAGAACTAGAGAAAGCATTCCTGAAATTCATCTGGAAACAGAAAAGACCTAGAATAGCAACGGCCATTCTGAGCAACACAGGTAAGGTAGGAGGTATCACAATCCCTGACTTGAAACTATACTACAAAGCTACTGTGATAAAATCAGCATGGTACTGGAATCAAAACAGACCTGAGGATCAATGGTATAGATTAGAAGATACAGCCACAACTACAAACACACTTAGCCACCTCATCTTTGACAAAGGAGCCAAATATGTACATTAGAAGAAAGATAGCCTCTTTAACAAATGCTGCTGGAAAAACTGGCTTTCTCTATGCCGTAAACTAAAACTAGATCCATGCCTATCACCATGCACTAAAACAAAGTCAAAATGGATCAAAGATCTGAATATTAAATCAGAGACACTAAACTTACTAGAAGACAGAGTAGGTAAAAATCTGATGACATAGGATTAGGCAGAGAGTTCATGAACAAAAATCAAATTGCACGGGAAACACTTCCCAGAGTCAACAACTGGGATCTCGTCTTACTAAAAAGGTTTGCATGTCAAAGGAAATCTCCAACAGAGTAAAAAGAAAACCCATGAACTGGGAAAATATCTTAGGCAATTGTCCATCAGACAAAGGACTTCTATCTAAACCATACAAGGAATTAAAAGACATCAGGCCCCTAAAATTCAAGGACCCAATCCAAAAATGGGCATCTGAGAAGAATACACACTTCTCAGAGAAAGAAATACAAATGGCCAATAAATATATGAAAAAATGTTCAACATCAACGGTCACTCGGGAAATGCAAATTAAAACAACACTGGGATTCCATCTCACTCCAGAAAGAATGGCCAAGATTAAACATCAAGCAACAACAAATGCTGGAGGGGCTGTGGGGAAAAAGGAACTCTTCTCCACTGTTGGTGGGAGTGTAGACTGGTGCAACCACTGTGGAAGTCAGTGTGAAGATTCCTCAAGAAGCTAGGATTAGAGATCCCTTTCAACCCAGCTATCCTACTTCTGGGCATTTTCCCAGAAGAATTGAAATCATCATACCCCAGTGATATCTGTGCACCCATGTTTATAGCCACCCCATTTGTAATAGCCAGATCTTGGAAACAACCCAAGTGCCCATCTAACAAAGAATGGATAAAAAAGATGTGGTATTTTTATACAATGGAGTACTACTCAGCTATTAAGAAAGATTGCATTGAGCCTTTTATAAGTAAATGGACACGACTTAAGACTATACTCATAAGTGAGATAAATCAAACTCACATGTATTACCGTATTCTCTCCCTAGTGTAAGAAATGGAAAAAGTATATATGATCCAAAATCTATAATAAATACTGTGTAAGGGTAAAAAACAGCTCGAAGAGCAAAAGTAATTGGGAAGGGAAAAGGGGGAAAGAGGGAAGGGAAAAGGAAAAGATATAAATCTGTATATATGTATATGTAAGATGACTGAAAGAAACATACTGCTGAATGAATTATTTATTGAGAAAGAACAGTTGATAGTCAGATGATTAGATCCATTTTACATGTCTATGTCTATTAATGTAAACAACCATTTTGAAGATAACAAGACGCAATATTGCAACCATTGTCAAGTTTCTATCATCCTGTTTTTTAAACCTGTAATGTTATTGTTGTGCATTTACTATAGTCATTTTTCTCTTTTGCTTTTTGTCTTTCTTATATGTGTCTTTTTTTCCTCTTAAATAAAAAAAATCATTTGAAATTATTCAGTCAGTAGACAAAGGAGTAAAAACAGTGAAGACCATTGACAAGATTTATACAACAACCACAAAGCAAATGAATATACTCATTACATGACTCTCAAAAGGAGAAAGGAGAAAGCAAGAAAAATTTTATTTAAATAAATAGTTTCTGACAAGGCAGGGAAAGGTGATTCTGAATTAAGACTCTCTAGCTCCTTTTCCCACAGAAACATCAGTTTAGACATCTATTCCTAGATAAAATTATTTTTAAAAGAGCTAAGTAAACCAGATGTGAGAAGTAGTATTTGGTGTTAGCAAAATAATAAAGCGGAAAGGAAAATGCAGTTCACGTCACCTCTCCCCCAAGTCCAAACACTGTCACATGTAAAGAGATGACTCTCATTTCAAGGATAGAGAAGAGTCTAAGAACAGCTCTAATAATTTGAACCTTGAACCATGCTTGCAATGTTGAAGTGCAGTACTGATTAGCACCTCACAACCCCTATTCCAAGGCCAGTGAGTGAAGATACAGCATTTGGAGCCACATTAACCTAGTAGTCAAAGGACTGGCCCCATCAATTCTTCCTCAAAATCACAAAGCACTGTGTGGAGAAAGAGTCAATCTTGTGGAACATGGACAGGAAAGTAAGCATAGAACTTTGCCTTGGAGATCACTGATGAGTTGGTGCATCTAATACTGGGGGTATCCTACTGTGTCCCGTCCCCAGGATAGTCCCAACAGTCAGAGGGTAAGAACCTACGCTGGTGCCAGGTAGTTTCATGGCACCAATTAGACGGACTTCCAATCCAACTCACAGTACTTGTGACCAGTGCAGCAGTCTTAGGATACAAGTACATCACAATAGCTGGTAAACCATAGCAACATGGGCCTTGGTCCTGTGCCAGTGTGGCTCTGTTCTTGGTAGACTATTGGCTTTGGGTGAGACCCATTGTTGCAGTGTTGGTGACCACAGTACTGTCCATCTAATTGCACCCCAACCATAGAAAAAGTATAACCCCAGGAATTCAGAAGAAATTGACAGGAAATTAGAATCTAAAGGGAAATGGAAGGATGAACTACAATGAAAAGAACAAAGCCATCTGGAAGCTTACTCGGGAACCCAGAAAGTGAAACTTGCCTGTCTCCTGGGGAAAAATGGCAGACCTGGTCAGTGGTGAGGGCCCCAGTAAGAGGCCACAGCTTTTGCGAACTGCAAACACAGAATGGGCTTTTGCTCTGAGGTGACTCCTTTCACACAGCAGGTAACAGCTGTAGAGAGAATCCAGTACAGTGTCTGCCTGCCGTATTGCCCAATAGTGCTTAATCAGGTACCATTTTGGAAAGCCACACAGTCACATTATTTCAAAGGGTAACAGAAGAGATTAAAAAGCAGATCAATAAGTTATTGGCAAACTCACAGAAGAAATAATTGAACAATATACATAACAAAAACAAAGAAGAAGATAGCAGAAAGCAATTATAAAAAGCTAGTTAAACTAAACAAAATGATACAAAACAAGAATGACCAATTTAGGAAAAATTACAGTCAATGAATAGGTTCCAAACAGAAATTCAAGAAAGTAATAATTCTATTGAAAAAGGGGCAGCAAAAGCAACCAATGTGAGAACAGAATGCTACAGACAATATAGAGCTACTGCTAGGGACTAACAGAGTAAAGAAACAATCTACAGAATGAGGCAAAATGTCAGCTATTCACCAGAACAAGTATCTAGAATGCATAAATAACTCAAAAACTTAGATCCTTCAATTTTAAAGGTCCAATAAAAAAATGTACAAGTGAAATGAACAGATACATGTCACAAGAAGAAACAAAATGTAAATACATGAAAAAATGTTTAACATCTCTGGTCATTAGAGAAATAAAAATGAAAATAACACTGAGATTATGTTTTACTACTGAAAAAAATGGCTTGCATCAAGAAATTAAGCAAGGGATCATGCAGCACCTCCCTCATGTGAGCAAGCAGAAACATACTGGGCAATATGGCAATCCTCCACCCTTTGATGTAAGGGCATGACACTCCAACTCCAGCCTTTCTCTACATTTTGCTTTCTCTTGCATGTGGCATGGGTGAGGACTAAACAATTTACCTGATCCTATTTGAAAACTATACCTGGGGAGAGAGTTAAGCAACCAGACTGTATGAAGGTTAAGTCCAAGATCTCACTTGAACCCCTGTCCCATAACCTACATCCAGCAGTGACCAGAGGGCTGAAAGTGACTCCCACCTACAAAAGAGAGCAAGGATACACTTTGGCTTGTCAGTAACCATAGTTTGGGGATAATGGAATGGAGGGGCATCTAGTGCAGGGAGAGTACCTCAAAGATCCATGAGCTCTAAATCTAGGCAGAGAAAATCATGACTGACTAGATCCAAAGACTGCAGATATTAGAAAGTAACCAATCATTAAAAAACAAGAATTTTTTTCTTTGACTCAATCTTTTTTGTTTTTCTATTTGTGAATACTTTCAATCTTTCTTTTATTGGTTTTTACGGGTTTAGGTTTTCCTTACTTTTTTTCCTTCTTTAGTTTCTCTTTCCTCTTGTCCTGTTTTGCCACTTTATTTTTCTCTTCATTATGATTATATCTTCTATTTTGCTAATTTTTCTTCATTTTTTATTCATTCTTATGACTGTTTTCTAACACTATTCATATCATTTTATTCCTCAATAGGATATCCTGTCACTTTTCTCTTATTCTCATATCTAATTGATTAATTTTTCAATATTTTTCTTTCATTCTCCAGTTCTCAATGACCTCTATATTTACTAGTATAATTTCTAAGTTTTATGGAATCTCTAGATAGCTAGGTAAATTTATGACGTTGCTGCTAGTAGTAGAGTTATAGTTGTCCCATTTAGAAGATATTCATTGCAGGTTAGTTGTAAATCACTATATGGTTTGTATTAGTGTTAATACTATAATTATAGATCTCTTTTCTATGGCTAAGTGGTGGACACTTAGGTCTTTAGGGATTGTCCATATTCAGTTAATATTTGATGATATATTTAGTGTTGATTATAATACAATTGCCAAGGTGAGAGAATCAATGCTATTAATTGGTTCTATTGGGGTGACATCTGGATTGCCTTGGGGTCTTTAAGAAAACTGTGATCCATTCCTGTAGAACTGATTATTGGGTCAAACAGGTTGCAAATTTCCAACCTAAATAAACAAAAGTGATCAGACCTGGGTGAGAGGCAAAAGCTAACATTTAGTCATGCCCATAGGACAACACTGAAAAGTAGATATTAGCTAGAGAGGTTTCTATACTTTTCACTACAATCAAACCATAATCAAACACATACAAAGATACCTAACAAACAGCAAAAATATAAACAAGAGAAGACAAACAAACAAAATGCCCTCCCAAAACTCTCAACTCTTCCAGTGCTGCTCCAAGTTGCATTAAAGGGAGAAATTAAAAAACCAAATACCTAAATTATTTGAAATGGTATCAGGGAGATAAAAAAATCAATAAGGCATGTGCAAACTCACAGAAGATATAGATAAACAAATATTGGACCAAATAAACAAAATAATTAGGAAGTCTAGATGAGAAACTAATAAAAAGCTAGCAGATCTAAACAAAATGTTGTAAAATCTTAGAGCTGATGAAGCTGAATACACATGCAGGGCTGTGGCATGGCCTTGGCATGGCTAAATTGAGAACAGAAAGATGCCTCACAGGGCAAGCAAGGCCACAGTTGAGGACACCTGGTTCAAACCCCAATTAATAAGATGGATATTGTAACCGCAGGCATTTCACTCCTGTAGCGAAAGTCACCTGGAGATTTTTTCCTAGTCTCCTAAGTTAACATAGTCTATTACTTGGAGGGGTCCTTGAACCCCTCCTAAGGTCCTGCTCAGGTTTCCTGCATTTTCCACTTTAACTTCTTCCTTGTTTTTTTTTTAATACTAAATAAATATGGGCCACCCAGAGACATTATCTGTTTTAACCACCAGAGTCAAGACCACTGCAGAGGGTTTTCATCCTCCAGGAGCCCTGAAATAATACCATTTGTCTCACTTATTTAAGCCATTGCCACACACTCATTTTGGAGACTGGGGATCTAGGCCAAGTCCCTGTTAACTGGCACCTGGAACAGGGACCTGAAATCCTTGGACTAGGAATTTTAGCCTGAACAAGTAAGTCTGCCTAGAGTGGAAAGTGTGGATATGGAGTAGGCCTTCACAGGACAGAAACTTCACCAGGGGCGCCTGGAGAAGAGAGGGAACAACAAGGGTGAGTCTTTCTGCTGTGAACAAGCCATTTTATCTGGGAGTAAAATGGGCCAAAGTTTTTGAGCTGAGGAGCAAAGGTGCAAACAGCTGCTCCAAGGCCTGCTTAAATGCTTAGGGATTTATGTGCCAAAGAAAGACCTAGCAAAAATGTTGAAAGAGGTAACCAAATGTAATCCATGGTTTCCTCAGACAGCACTATAGATATTGATAATTGGGGAAGAGTTGGAAAAAAATTTTAAAAGGCACATAGCACAAGAAAATCATTTCCCCTGAGATGTTCTCAACTTGTGTATTGGGTAATACTATGTCCCCCCAAGTCCTCGTATACTTTTGATGGGGCTGAGTCTGGTGCTTGCTATTCGTTTGTTGTCTGGCACAGGGATTGGCAATGTGAGTGCTGTACCCACCCAGGGGTGGAGCCAACATACAATGTAAATGAGGCGGATCTTCCTCTTGCTCGCTTCTGCCCTCTCTCGCTCATGCTCTCAACCTCTCACCAGCTTGCCTTGCTGCTTGTGGTGGCCATGAATGGCAGCCCCACCACACCATGTTGCCTTGGAGTCAACTAGGTATGAACTGAAACTCCTGAGAAACTGTAAGAAATAAACCTTTCCTTCCCTAATTTTGGGCGTCAGGTATTCTGTCTCAGCAACGAGTAAAAAGTAATTAAGACAACTTGGAATCTGATTCCTTCAGTTTTGAGTCCATTTACTGTGGGGCTCTTATAAAATGCTTTGGATACATATCAATTGACAGCTTATGATATCAAACACCTGGCACAAACATGCCTGTCTCCTGCTGTCTTGG